>JAYRBW010142190.1:0-14996 GCA_036023295.1 Invenusta paracnida | reverse complement strand
CTGTTCTCATATTCGGGCTGCTCGTTGCAAACGTGCCCAGTAAAGTGAACGGCTGGATATTTGAATCAATCGGAAAAGTTACGGTTTGTCATACATTCTGCACTATTTCCGTTGGAACAGCTACTGTAGCTGGTGCAGCGGTTGCATTGCCTGCTGCTGTTGTTGCTGCTCCTATGGCTTTTGCAGCTGGTGTAGCGGCAGCACCGAAGGCTGCAGTTGGCATAACTGCCACCTACCAAGGCTGCATGGCCGTATGCACCGGATTGGCAATCTATGATTCAGTGAAAGATGAAGATAAAAAACCATAGAAAGACTAATTTATTAATATGTTTATTTATGTTTATTAACTTGATTCATAATTGTTTTATTTTAATATTATAGTTTTATTCTTTTGTGCATCCCAAAGGCAACAATAAACATTTTAATACGTATGTAAATCAGAACTGTTAAATAAATAAATTAATAATAATGTATATTTCTATTACGTCTTTTAAGAAATGTTGTATATAAATCTGGGCATTGGGCCGAAATACATAAACAGGAGTTTCAATTAGAATCTAATTAAATCAAATTAAATAATTAAAATAACTTTTCTAAAAATATATACTAATGGTTTCGATTATTTACGGTTGTTTTTTAATACATAACCAAAACGAACAGAGTTAATTGTTTATGATGAACTACAAACAAAGAACTGTTTAGGGATATAATAAACAATTAACAGCAGTTTAAAGTGCCTCGGATATGCTCAGTAATTCAGAAATTAATGTTTAAAATAATCCATGTGAAATGGTTATCCTTACCCACTCAGATAGTTGTAATTTTGACAACATAAACAATCAATAATTATAACGTCTGGATTGGCCATTTTTATCACAAATAGTTCCTCTATTAACATTGAAATGTTAAATAGCACTGTGTCAGTTTATTTATGTAGAGTTCGGTTTATTTTTTATGGCTTCCAAGGCTCTGGGCCGCTCAAACCGCAGACACAATTCTTATAAAGGGATTCCATGCCGATAAAAATCATTTTGAAGTATACATTTAACCAGAACTTAAGTAATTACACACTTACATATAGGTTATTTTTATTTTTACTGAACACAGAACGTATATATTACAAACAGAGATTATCTTATGGACAGATCGAGAACATTATTGGCAGTGTCATAAATTGAAAAGTTATTAGTATTACCGGAGCAACTATAAGGAAAACCGAATTTCTAGAAAGTGAGCCATACTCAACAATTCTAGTGAAGAGATGGCGCTTAGTTCTACCTATGTAACGCCAATGCCTCTTCTCAGAACAGGTAAATTGATAAAAGACACTAGATCTTAAAGCAAGAGGAAGACGATCTTTAAGTGAGAAATACTGAGCTAATTAACACTTACGCTACCAGTCAATTTACTGCACACTAAATACCAAGTGGGTCCAACAGACCCAGTGTTGTATTAAATAATATCGTATTTTCACTATTAGAATAACTAATCTTATTCATCATGCCATAAAAAGTTGTCGTTGTGTTCGCCATCACTCACAAATATATTGTATCCAAATAGACACCTGTATAAGCAAGCGTACATACACACACACACGAAACCACAATTATTTACTTAGGTATACTAAATGCATTAGTTTAGGTAGAGAGAAGAATTTCTTCAGATACAGGAATAGTTTATTGACAAAAAGAAATTCTTCTCTCTACCAGATACGCGCGACTACCTACATATGCATTAGTTTACTTCCGAATTGAACTATCACAGTTCTGAATTGAAAACCAATGGATTTCGAGTTTGGCGGCATTCAATGCATTCATCACCTTTCAGCATCTTCACCCCACCTGGAATGCAAATAAGTCTCACAAAAGACGTATTTTTTTATTACATTGGCACGGCATCCTGTCAATTTAGAAGGTGAACCAGCAGCTAACCTACATGAAAGGGAAATCCACAAAAAGGGCGCTGTGCTCTGTGTGGATGGCAGCGGGACCGAAAGACGAGAACAAAGTGTGTAACATTCCTCTGTGATCTGCAATAACTGTAATGACAACAACTAACAGACATATACGTACCATACCTATAAATTACTCTTTATTAATATAACTATATTATATTGCATTGTAATTTAATAAAGAAATTAATGGGTCCGTGGGACCAACTGGATATTTAGTGTAAGTTTTTGTGATTTTGTCACTATACACTGAATGCAATGCATTTAGAAAAAATAGATACTGCTATAGAAGTAGAACTTAGTAGAATATACAAAGTCACAATATGTTACATTAGTCTGATCGGTATTCTGTGAAACGCCTCAAAAAAATTAAAAAAATGGGTCCACTGGACCCACTGATAGCGTATGGGTTAGACAAACAATAATTTCGAGAATAAAAGTTTAGTAGACAACAGTTAGTCATTAAAATGCGTTAACACATGCAAATATTTGAAGTAGAATCTTTCCTTTCAGCCAATCATTTATATAGCCTCATAGCAATGGGCTCATATTTTGATTTTATTACCTACACTATTTTGGTAAGATGGGATAGGCGTAATATCGATTCATTTTCTTATATTTCTATAATAAAATTGTGTTTATCAATATTTTTTTAAATTATATTATTCATAACATTAATATAGAATGCATGAAATTGATGTTGCTCCAAATATAGTAGGTATTGGCTCTTTTGAAAACATATAATTATTTTAGTATTATGCACCAAAGTGACATCATATATTAAGCCAATTTTGCGATACTCAAAATTAATTATCTATAAGTTGATTACAGATAGTGCAGTGATTTCGTTTTAGCTATACTTGAGTCATATGTTATATTGATAGAAACATAAGATATTGTTTTAGTTTTTAAAACTGTGAAAAACAGTCATGTCGCGCAACAACCTTAACAATAGTGCGGACAGCCATATGTGGATATTCGAAAGTATATGCATAATTATTTTGTTGACTGCAAATGACAAATTTGTCTTCCTCTATCTATCTATTATTACTGCATAACTCAACGTATTCGGGAACTTCTTTTTCATTCCAAGTTTTTCTTGTTTTGCCTCTTTAGCTTGATTCCTAGTCATGTAGGCAAGACGCCTCCGTGACACGAGATATTTCCAGATTGACAATTTGAAGGGATTTCTACACCCCCCCCCCCACCCCTCCATAAATGTGAGCCATATAAATAGAGTATATTGTTGTTCTTTCCTTCTCTAGAACCAACATACTCTATCTCACATAAGATATTATAACGGGACTTTTCAAATGATATCTGAATGTCTAACCATCTAAGTAGTCTGTAATTCGCTGCGCTGAATCAATACTTTCAATGGAGGGGGGAGGAAACCAGTGCTAGGGAAATCAATGGACACCTTTTAATCGCGTAAAATTAGCCAAAACGCCACAATTTTTGCCAGTTTTCATATATTTGTGAAGAAACAGTAATAGCTGCATACATAGGTAGGTACTCATGAAAAATTGATCATATTTCGAGTGCGCACTTATATACAAAACAAATATACACATTAGGTTCATAAATTGCGATAAATTTCTACCTTTTATAAGTCTTTCTCTTACTATTTCATTATTTCATTTATACCTAGTTTCAATTTTGAGATATGCTTAATTAAAAGATTTACTTTTACTTACTGAGAATATTCATTTAAAATACATATGTTGTGTTGCTTAATTATTTATATTTCCGCAATAATTTCATGTCATGTAATGTATCCTATATGACTGAACTGTTTACTAATAAAGTAAGTTAATACATTTTATAGTGTAGTCCTGTGTTTATCCACTTAAACACAAAATTTTTATTTTAGGTGTTGACAATATTTCTGTATAGATTGGTGTACAACATTCGCAGAAACTCATTAATGTAATAATATATTATAATTATGTATTTTATACAGAATGATCCGCGGGCATTAAATAGAAAAATATGTGTGGAGGATAGATATTTATGATTCAGCTAACAATAAATTTAACTATATTATAGTTATATATACAATTAACTGTATATATTTAGCAGCTAGCTATAGGCTTATCTAGATAATATGTATTCTTTGTGGTCATATCGAGACATATACCTACTTATACTAACTGTGCTTTCATATCTTTACTGCCTTGCTTTGTTGTTTACCTCCCTTAAAAATTCACTCCCCACTCACTCTTTGTTAAGCATTCGGTAGCTTGTACATATTATCTATGCTTTGAACTATAGACGAGGGTGGGATCCATGTAAATAAAATATCAGTCGCAAGCATTTTCCTATTGTGCTGCACAAATATAACATTTTATAGTATAATCTAGACTTCTATATATATGCGTTTAGGTGACTGTTTTTGCGGCCGACAAAAACTTTATTTTATTTATTCAGTTTATAAATCTTGCAGTATTTTCTGCTCATCCAATCAAAGTTTTTCGTCAAGTGTCTGACTTTTGTGTACACTGTCTGGAAATAGAAAATGGGGTTTACTATTTCCAGACACATCCAAATTATCGTTCCTACTTTTTAACATAATGAAAATTAAATATCTTTCGAAATCGCATAATATACTTTAACTATTGACACACAGTATAGTCTAAAAAATTAAGGAAATAAGAGTCTATTTATTACACTATCCACAGTTAAAGCGATTACCATTCCTTAAGTGTCCGTGTATTGTGTACCTTACCCTAATAGAAGGATTTACAGGTCTTCTTGGAGATGCATCTAAACCAGGAAAAGGCAAAACAAAATAATATCAGCTTCGGAATATCTAATTGATTTAACATTGGTTAAATGTTGAAAAACTAGAACTAAAATAATAATATTGTTGATTATTAAACGTAAATTTAAATTATTGAAAATATTTTTAAAATCATGTTTTCACCATTTTGAAATAATGGTCATAATTAATATCTAATAAAGAATTTTTATTTAATTTTGAGAATTTGAAATATTTATTTATATATATATAAGTATATTTAAAATATATTTGTGTCAATTGCATCAATCAATCAAAACGATATTGTTTTTCAGAAAATCTGTATATTTTTTACTTCTGTTGTCATTCCGCATATTCCTTTTGTGACTTATGCAACATTTTGGTATTCTTCAACCATATATGTACCTAAGTTATACCATTTCATCTGCTTTTGAAGGCCGTTAACAAAAAAACATATTTTCATGTTTATTGAGTCAACATGCTTCAGTGTACATATAACACAATTTCTCATTGTTGTCCGAAATAGTATTGAAGTTTATTTGAAATTCATCCTATATCCTTAACCAGTCACTTCAATCTCAGCAAAAATACGTTCTTATTCCTCTAATGAACCTCATAAGTTGGTTATTTTTGTTTCCGATATTGTATATAAAAGATATTTAGTATTTCCTATCGCCCTACTGTTAATTTTTTTAATTAATTGTTGCTATTTCTTAATTGTGTACTTGAATCATAATGTACACTCTTTTTCTCTAAATATACCTCTGTTATACCATTAAATACCTTAGAATAATAATCTCCAATGACCTAAAATGGACTAAACAAATTGATTCTTTTGTCATTAAAGTTACCTTTATTATAAAGTGTATGTCAAAAATTATTATTTAAATCAACCGCAAAACAAAATTGAATATCTTCAACACAATATTAGATATGTATATATAGTTATAATAAATATAATCTATGCTTTTTAAGTATAAGATTGTGAGGCATAGAGTAACTATATAAGTATAGGTACAATTATTCTATGGTTGTGAGCTTTTGACGAAATATAATAATAAAACTGGGGAAAGTAATCAATTCTTTGCAAAGATCTCGTCTGGACAAATCGTATATGACAAATTTCAAAACTACATTGAAAAAAAATCAATAATAATTAATCAATCACCCATTACAAAATATTCTTAATACAGATAATAACTGTGGAACCAGAAGTAGAGAACAAACCAAAATTTTCTGTAAAACTTTATCAAACAGGTCTTTTCTCCCACCGGCTAAGTCCTTTCTTTGTGTATAAATAAACTTTTAGACATTTGTTGAAGCTATTATATTATTATTTCGATTAAATTGATTGTGATTCAATATATTATATGTATTATTTATTATAATTATTTTTTCTTAAATGTTTTATATATTATGTCACAACTCCTGCTTTGAAATTATGCATTATTATATATTATAGGATGTAATTATTACAATATTATATATTTCTTTAGAAACCAATCGTTCCTATTTAAAAGTGATTGTACTTTTATTGTAAATTAAGCATTAATCATAATAATAAAAAATATAGAAAAAATACACATATTCACTAACAAACTTGATTAGTAACACCAAATGTAAATAAAAATGTAACGTGTTAATATATTTTATCTTTCCCCTTACAATCCAAAGCATTTCCCTTTTTAGTGAAAAGCTTATAAGAACTTACTCGATAGAACAAACAATTGCTAAAGCTTGTTTCGATCTTAACAAACACCCAATTTCTGTATTTTTTGTAACCCACAATTCTCGACTGAAATCCTGGTTGAAAAAGACTCCTTTACTGCACCTTACTTCTACCACTGCCGGAACCTCGATTCTGCCACTGTCTTCGCCGCTAATTTCCTTCTCTGTCTGATCGGACAACTGACAAATAACTAAGAACTGCGAATTACACGAAATGTCGTACATCTCATTCCGGTTTGCCATATAGCAGACACAATCCTGTTCAAGGAATCCTTTATTGGGTTGAGATTTGCCCCAGACAGAAATCTCGTGGGCGATTTGGCTACCATTGCTCCAATGCCATCCAGCTTCTTGCCCCATTAGATCTGTGAGACCAAGCCAGACCAATTTGTTCATGGCGGGAAGAGCCGAAAACTCGGTGAGCAGTTCCCCACCAAACTTCTCGCAGATTTCATTGGCTCGACAGAAGTTGACCGTCTGTCCCGTTGCGTAGATGCAGCGTGTTGTGTGATTTTTGAAGCGAACGTAGTTTTTGGGACATCTCCCAGTTATCGTGCCGATAATAAAACTCAATGCAATAATAAATCCTGCCCAGTTACAAAGAATATACCAAAGATTTTTTTTATAACCATACATTGATTACTTATTGATTTAAGATGACAGTTTTATGACATATTTGTAATTATGACACTACATCACTGCGCTCCACTGTATGTAATAAAAAAATCGTAGCGTATAAAGTATTTAACGGAAGGTTGATGTAAAATCAGAGAATTCTAAAATATTCTATCAATTCAAAGTTTATTTTTATACAGATTTAGTTGATCGCTTTCTCTTTGATTTTGTCCCGATATACAAAATAATATAAGGTAAAGAAAGATCTATTTACGTGATTTTCAAGAGTAATTATGGCTTCAGTTTGAGGTAGGAATACAGCTAACGTGAAACTTGAGCTTTTGCACATATCCAAACCTTAATACAAATATTTGGAAATATTGAAGTGTTCTAGAACTCCATACTACACATGTAGATATAATTTGAAATTAGGAAACAACAAGTTTCTTTTTCTGATGTGACAAAATATGCGAATTGAAAAGATATAGAATATTTCACATTTCAAAATACACATTTTTACAAATTAACATATATTATATAATATTTTTAAAACGAAGTTTATACTGAAGAGTACATATATAGTAAAAAATACTATATAGGTACTATGTATATACTATATTATAATATATTTATATCAAAAATTACAACTGAAACAAATGTTATATCGCTTTATATTATAGTCTTTATTTGAGCATTATTGTTTATTTATGAAAAGTATAAACATTTACTAAATAAATATCTTCTCATATCATTATATGTATAATAACTTTTTATTTTGCTTTAAAATATATGTATGTACGAGTATCATCCTATTTATCATGTACAATAAATAGTTATATAAAAATGTATAGCACATAAAAAGACACTGTTGCACCAACGTCGTTCTATCCTAACCTAAATTTTAAACTAACTTAGAATTCTAAGTTAGATGAGTTCCACTAAATTATACTAACTTAGAGCTGAAAATCAAGTGATTTTTATAAAATGACACTTTTTATTGAGCTTGTTGAATTATATATTGCATTGTATATATTTATCTATTCTTTAAACAATTTGCTTAACTACATTTATTTGTTACTCCCATTTCCGGTAAATTCTGATTATTTTAAAGCCTGTCAAAAAGTCGTCCCTTTTTAACATTAGAAGCTGCATTTGTGGACGAAGCTCTTTCTCGTTATCATCTAACAATTGTTCCTGTAACTTTAAATTAAACTAAATTCATTAATTGATAGGGATTTTACTGAAGTAAACGTGCAAGGTGTGTTGCCTTGGTACTGGTGAATTGTTCTTTGCAAACGTTGTTGCAGGTACAGGCATCACGCGTGGTTGCCCGCATGGAAAGACGTAATCGCTTGGCCCGGTTGAGTCATTAGCACTGTAAGGTTAAAAGGTTCAAACTGTTGATTGTAACGGTTCAAACCGTCAAACTCGAGAGAGCGCTAGTGAGTTGATGCCGGACAGTCTCCAGCCAGTGTTAAACACTTTCTGCGTTTCGGGTGGTTAACCTTTGGCTGACTGGACTCGCTCAATACACGACAACTGTACTTTGAACGTGTCGCGCTCAGCCAAAAACTTTCCCAGAGGAGAGTATAGCAACAGTAGCTATATAATATTGGGAGAATAAAGCTAAGCTCTCTTAAATTGACTTTATACACCTATTGACCGAGTAAACCTTACGCCGAACGATCGTCCATATAACGGATCATATTGTTCATCGCGTTTTTCAGTTGAACGTGTTTTTGGAGTATTTAAGAGGCACTGGGGTATGTCTAAAAATAGAACTTCGATATCGACTAATAAAAGCAGCACCTAAAATTATTACATGTGCTGTTGTTCACAACTTCGCTATGCTTCGAGGTGAACTAGACCCAAAAGAAGAGATAGACACGCTGATGGTAGTGGGGATCAACTGAATGAAAAAACAATACATTGTGGACGATGAAGATGACCGTGCAGCTACATAATAATATTAATATATAATTGACACATAATAAATTAATTTCGTGATTTAAATTTTTGTATTATAAGTATTGCATTTTAAACTTTATAATCATATTAATTTTAAAAACTTGGATGGCATAATCAATTTTTATTATGTTCAAGTATATGCAAGTAAATTTTATTTGCATAAAAAACTTACTAGCATTGCCAATATTGATATTGTACTGGATAATAATATTTAATGGAACTATGTATGCATAATGTTATATGAAATATAACTAATAACTAATAAAAAGGTATATTATATGAAAATTTAGTTTGTATATATATTGTAAAATATATATTTGAGACAGCTGTCCTGAAACCAAACTAGGTTAAGATAGGATTTTTATCCAAAATATGTTCGTACAATTCTACAATATAAGGATATAGAATACTATATATATATATAGAATATTAGGATAGTTATAGGATATTTGGGTTGTGTAAAAAAATCCCAATTTAGTATCAAAAATCTTAGTTAATGTATATATTGTATAGAACTGTTTGGAGCAATCCATTTCTCTAAACTATGCTTATCAAACGGATCTGAACATAAAAAATATAAAGAATGCTTAAAATAAAGAACATTTTAATAAAAAAATATACATTCAATCTTATTACTTTTATTTTTACAGGTAATTATAACCATGTAAGTATTTTTGTATATATATAACAATAATGATAATATAGATCTTCCATATTAACCTGATATATATGTATACATATAGGGCGGACATTAGATTAAAATAGTTATTTACTATTCATAGCTACTGATGACATGACTTTCGCATTTAAAAATGACACATCTGTCGACAACCAAAGGCAGCAACAAAAATTGTGTCTTAAAAAGTTTTGGAAAGGCTCAATTAAGATTCCGTAAATGAGCGGATTGACACAAGAATTAGCGGAAACGACAAACAGGCTGAGTGTTGTAATCCAGGACGACCAGGAAAAGTCGTCCTTTCGATAAATGGAGAGAAAATAGCATATAGTCTCAATCGTGAAGAAGACAACAAACGCCACCCCAATGCACACTGAGGCTTTAGTCAGCTTGTTTGAAGCCGAGCGACGTGTTCGTTTGCTGTTCGGACAGTAGGGGGTTAACGACGTCCTGAGCAGCACTATAATGTAGCCGTACAGACCGGCCACAACTGCAAGAGGGACGAGGTAGTTGAAGAAGATCCATACACTCGTGTAGGTGACAAAGAAACGGGTCCAGAATTCCGTTTTATTCGAGTGGTGGGCTAGGAGTGTGCAGGTAGCTGATGTTTTCCCTCTGGGCTCCCTATAGGTTGCCCCGAATATGTAGGGCACTTGGAAAAGAACGGCAAGCCCGCCGGATCCCACAAGGGCGACGTAGAACAGGCCACTCTTGCTACGATGGTGAATCAAGGGTCGCGAGAAGGCAAGGAAGCGGTCCACGGCGGTGAGAGCGATTGCGTAGATCCCGACAGTGACGAAGATCCAGTATATCACGTGAGTGTGCCAGAGACGACAAATGAGTCGGTCAAACCAGATCGACCCCGTGAGCCAGACGCCTGAGCTCTGCACATGAAGGAGAATCGTAAGGAGACATACAAAGCAGTCAGTGACCGCTTGATGTCGAAGAATTATCGTGCTCACGGGAAACCCAATTCTGTTATTTTTTAGAAAAGCGAGGAAAATTATATTTCCCAGAATTCCAACGAAAATTACAGACAGACGAAATATGAGGAAGGCTAAACTTTCGCCGTTGTTCTTAAATTCGGAAAAAAGCATTTTTGGTCTTTCACAAAAACTATTTCCGGTAAAAAGTAGAACTATATTCTTTTCTCTCAGTATAACAAAAATCTATGGCAACTTTTAGGTCACAATTTATAACTGAATAAAATAAGAGTCGAAACTGAAATATGTTTGAAATTGTTTATAGTTTATCTCATATTTCTGTCTCCTTACCTTCCACCCACGCCATTTTCTTTGCGTGATTAATGGGCCGATGCATCATGTATACATTTATCCTCACTACCTCTCCCTTTTCCTACCCTCCCGTCCCACCGTTAACGTTTCCCAATTTAACAGATAAATGATACTCTTATGTACACAAATACACTTCATCCCTTATTGTTCGGTATATAAGAGTGTACATTCAAAATTTGGAATCATGCGTGTTGACGAAACAGATTGACGCAGGCTATTTTGTATGTATATTGAGTGATAAGTTAAATCTATTCACAGAATGCAAATAAAACGAGTCGCTGTGAAATTGACTTTAGTTGACCGCTATTCGGTAATCATTTATTCATGAGATAAGTGCAACATGGTGACGTCTAAATCCTAAGGTAGCAATAATATTATCCTTTATAAACTTACAATATAATACCTACATCTCAAGGTTAGGAAATCAAATGATAAATTACTTTATATTTGCATGTATATTATGCAGATCATATTTATATTTATATTCCATTTAATATGTTATGATATATTAATACAAACATCTGTGTTAATGTCTTATCTTAACAGAGTAAATATGTATGAAACAGTTTATTAAGAAGATAAGTTAAATGTTCAAATGATTGGATATTGTGTTGTTTTCCATATAGACTACGATATTTAACCGAAACTATAACAAGTTTGACTTAATTTACAATAACTAGCAAGATACTGCATTAAGTAGGAACTATATAGCATAATATAGTATACTGAATATTCCATTTTTGCAAAGTTTTTTGCATTTAGTGATGTTGATTAAAATAAACTAAAACAAATAAGGAACCCATTATTAATTGAGAAATAATCATGATTATTTATATACATAGGTATACATTTATTGAGTGTACCCCACTCGCACGTATATATATAACCAGCTGTTAATTATAAAGCAATTTACTTATATTCTACTTAGTTGCTTAAAATAATAATATCCTTATACGTAGAAAATAATATGTTTCTGTAATAAATAGTATTGTCTGAAACAAAATAACTATATAAACAAAACACCATGAAAAACTAAATATTTTATTATTTTCTATGTAATTGTTTCACGGATAATTAGACATCTATAGAAAAGTTGACCTATATATTAAACTGGGTACAGAATTTTAATTAAATAAAACTTTTGTATTTTTCTTATGGAGGAACTATTTTGGATATTATATATTTTTACTTCAATTTGTCAAAAATTGTGTTTACTGTCATATAAATAAACAGTTCAAAATTTAATTTTAAAAACTTTCATAATTTGTAATTGAAGATTTCAATTATTTCACAAAAATTAGTTTTGTTTTCATGTGTTTCTCAACAACGTGACAAAATAGTTATTCTTATAGAAACTTTAACATTAAAAGTGCACTAAAATGGCTCTACTGTTTATCTGAAATGTATTTCATCTACACTTTTTTATTAACTGTTAAACCCATGTTTACGAAACACTGGCCCTGTGTACATAGCTTAATGAATTCTTCAAAAGGCACACATGGTAGTGACTTATATCCCAGACATGGAATCTAATTAGGCGCGGAAGACGATTTAATCAGAATTTTTTTATTTTGGAGCATACAAGAGAATATCTCTATATATAGTGGTGAAGTTTAAGATTTTTACTAGAATCAAACCTAAAAGAAATAACTTTAAAAATATAGCTAATACATTTTTTTTTATTTCCCCACGATGCTGAGAAAATGTTTATCGAGAACGTTTGGGACAATATTACTCCTCCTTTCGAGAATTAATGGCGAAACAAAAATCGTTTCCACCAAAGGGGACACAGATTGTCCTTCACCTTACAGTAGCGTCGTCACCAAACAGCCTGAGCAGTTGATCTGGTGTCTCTGGGTGACGGGTGAAAAGCTCGACTTCTGTGCTGCAAATCGTCGATGTCGAGCGACTAGTGGCTTGCTTCCCACGCGTCCACTGCCCTCGATTCCCAAAAGGTTGACACACAGTTATAGCGGTGTCGTCTGGTTTGGAGTCACTGACCTCTTTCAAGAGCGGTACAGTTCCAAAGAGGGCTGGCGCTGGGTTAATGGTAGTGAGTTCAAACCCGCTTCCTCTCAGAGGGGCAGCCCGCCCGGTCAAATTAAATGGTACTATGGGCATCCCGACTACCAAGCGGGGATGAATCAAGACCGAGACTGCACAGTGGTCTACAGGAACACCCTGTACAGTCAAATGTGTGACTGGAAGGTGTCCACGATATGCATCTATAGAGGGAGAGAGGAAGAGATGCTGGAAGGGGTGTTAAGGAGGAAGGACCATCGCGGGGAACTCTTCACTCGTGATGACAGGAATTCGAAGTTGTGGACCTCGGAGAATGACACAGATGGCTGTTTCCAGCTGAAAATCGCGAACTTGTTTGAGTGCTCCTTAAGGTGATTTCTTTAAACTGATTTAAAGTACACGATTCGATTAGGATATTTATACCAAAAATTTATAAAATAACCAATATTTATTATAAAAATACAACTGAGGAAATTCACACAGAAAATATACACGCACCTCGAGTTCGTGGATATTTGACATTGAATATGATAATAATTGTTGTAAAACATGAATTTAGGAATAAGTTTAGAAGTCACAGAAGTTTATATTCGTTAGTTTATTAATTTAAAAAGTCACAGTAAACATGAAAGTATGTAGAGGGCTAAGGGAAGGGTTTTTACTTTTAAATTGACAACAAAGAGTTGCTAAATATTTACATATTATACTAAAAAAATCTTCGATGTTCTCTAACTATACTTACTCAACGCTTCTCTTTCAGCTGTTCCATAGACGCGGACTGCATCAGCTTCTACCACAACGAGGTCAGAAAAAGGTGTCTTCAGACTCTCTACACCGACAGTGCTTTACCTCTTCGATTGGCAACCAGAAGATCTTGGATGCGTTACATTAAAATGTAGTTTGTGTGCGTCAAACATGTGAACATGTCGATATTCATGTGTATAACAGTTTATTAAAATATACAATACAACCATACAATCATATAATAATAAATAAGTATTTACAGATATGAACAAAATAACTCCCCGAAATTCTTTGAAATTAAACACAAAGTGAATCCACAAAAACTAATATTTTCTATAATATATGTGAAATAAATGAAATAATGAAATAAAAATTGACTTCACAACGAAAAACTATTTATTTAGACCATGTATTACCGATAGTTATCAAATGTATGGAATGAAACATAGATTGCAGCCGAATATGACATTTAACTATTTACATTTGTATATGTATATATGGTCATATAAGCCTTTTAATTATGTTTCAAGTAGTGTCAATAATTTATTTTCGAAATTTTTGCAAATATTTATATATATTGGCAATATACCGAATACTGGGAAAATACACGTAATAGGTACATGATATGTTTTAAAAAGACAACAGTGTTGATAATGAATTAATATGTAATCTATACAGGGTGTTTCAAAAGTTCGTGAAAAGCCTCATATATGTATATTAGCAATATTACACATTATACTTAAATAAAACCTTTAGAATTTACACATTTAAGCGAAATATTTCATTTCATCCGCATTTCATTAGCTTTGTCAGATTGATTAATTTATATAAAATCACATTACTAAATGTAAAAAATAATATTATAAGAAAGCCTGAGCAGAAAAGCTAACAAACCAGCTTAAACATCACCATAGCATTACCAGATGTTCAACCCAGACTTCCTAAATTGGCAGCCTAATTAAAATGTAGCTCTATCCACACGTCAGTGTGTCATATAATACATATTTTGTTTTAACTATTAATTTGTTGTATGTAAAAATATTTTCTACGTGAAATGATGCTGGAATAATTATTCATGTAAACTTACTTCTACTACTGTTCTAGTATCACTTCTCTTTAGAACAATTATGCATATATAGGTCGTTTCGTAAAAAATTTCGTATTTGAGTTTTTTTTAATATTTATTAACAATAATATTAACAATAATACAAGAGTCCAGAATTACAAATAAGAGTA
>JAYRBW010142179.1:0-14997 GCA_036023295.1 Invenusta paracnida | reverse complement strand
AAAAGTGTCTGGTGGTACTAAAGAACTGGCAATGCAACGGCAGACATTCAGTTTCATGATGTGGGATGTTAGTACTACACGTCATATAGGGGGTTGATTGTTTGGGCCTCGTTCCATTAGGCTTGAGCCTCTGGACTCCCGGACTAATTAAATATAATCGCTGTAATAGTCCTTAATATGTCCTTATTTTAAAGTATGCTCCATATCTTAAAAAATTCCAACAAAGTAGAACCCAAAAATATTAACCTTTCCGTTGAGTATGGCGGTTTCCATAATCAGTCCTCCGGCCGATTTGACCTGAGAAAGAATTTGCTCAACCCGATAAAGATCAGAATCTTCAAGGAACTTCTGGAAACGCGATCTGAAAGAATAAGCGATCAGTAAAACAAATTCATATAAAGACATCAGAATGCTACAAGCTTTGCCTTAAAATACAGAAAATGTACATATCATAGTATAATAACATGGCTAGAAATGTTTATTAAAATAGAATACTGTTATACATAATATTAAATTCATTCGACCATATTCAGATAATAATACACCACAGAATGCTATTAAAACAAACAAAATATTATATAATTCATTTTAATAAGCACAATGGAAGTTTATTCTAATTTCTGTATTCTACTAAAGATATGCATATAAAATGGAGACGCTTCACAAAAAATTGCAATAAAGTTAACTATAAAAAACAACTACCTACACTAATTTTGTTTCATTATAATAATCGTAAAATCTCTGCTAAAATCTTCTCAGCCAACTTAATAATATCTTTAGGTCTCCCAAATCACTGTAAATCACATTAACATGGGTCGATTGTAAGCAAATATCCGATTAGTTGTCTGACAGCAATATTTTCGGCAAGAATTGAATTTTTCATATCTTCTCATGGCAGATATTTGGCCTTTCTTTGATATTTTAACGTATTCCTATAATATTATAGATTTACGCTATTATAGGCAATTAAAGAACCCCTTATTTTTATATTCTTATCATGAGTAAACTATTAGAAAGATATGCCAGACTGACCTCATATTATTCAACTGCTCCATCCTGCCTTCTCCGTCAAGCGATGCCTCCGATTTGAGTCCAGTCACTGAGTCCATGTAAAGCTTAGCCAAATACGTGTGAAACCGTACCGTCTACCGTGATGTATTTGTTCACATGAAAAAGGAAGTAAGCAAGGAAATTACTGGCAAGTTAATACATATTACATAACATACGGTTATAAAAATGCAGAGAAATTCTGTCCATCATTTAAGTTCATTGATTTTGCAAATTATGAATAATGTATAAATATTGTAAAGATTAAAGACTTTCTTTTTTTCAAAGCCAGAAAATTCTGTGATTTTTGAGTCTACTAAACATGTAGCTAGAGCATATTAAATAATACATTTTAATATTTCCTTCAATATAAACATATATAAATATAATTAAATAAACTAAAGCCGTGTCTACACGATAAAATATGTTTGACAAACTTGTTCGACGTCAAATTTCTGGTCTACACTGTCGAACTGGTTTATCAAACCAAATAAAACCCACTCTCCTCATTGACCGAGTGTAACTGCACAAAACCTGCTGGTTTCAGAAGTCGAACTCGCCTACTTTAAACAGGGCAATCTATTACAACAGGCTACGACCACTATGTAGGGTCTGTGTGGTTGAGCTTCTACACTGCTACTAGTTAGTACTAAGTACACAGTGAGGCACTGAAGTATCCCTGCTACATCTCAGTGAAGCCTATATTTGTTTGACCCTTTGAAGCCAGACCTTTTTGAATTGTGGTTTCACCACATTTCTCTGCTCGCATTAAATTTTTTCTAAACGAATCAGTTCGTCGAAAACATTGCTCGAGTAGACACAGCTTAACCCTTCTTTGACTAAAGGGCGAGCGTAAATAACAATGAAAGTAGTATGTACTCTGTAATAAAAACATTTTTAACTAATCAGTTTTTTAATTAAGAAAAAACGAGGACTAGTTCATCAAAATAAAAGTTGGTAATCTCAAAATGTGACGTTTGTGCAGGCGTTTCTAGTATCTCTAATATTAAGTACACATAAATCTGAAGTGAAATGTTTCTCTCAAAGTGTCTTTGGAGTAAGGTATAGTAAGTTCGAATACGAGTGACGTTCTTTCTACCTTGTTGTGTTGTTCATAGATTTGGTGCTCCAGATAGATGATAGCCGCTTGGGGGTAGCGTTGAAGGTAGTCAACAACACGATCCACCTTAAATCGTTCACCTGCAGCCTCCCCCCTTGGTCGATCAATGAAGATCTTCACGGCTTTCTTTTCATCCTTCTCGAGTAGCCAGTCGGCATACTGGAAGACAATGTCGTGCTCCTCCAAACTGTTGGTTGAAGAAACATATCATTAAACATTCCAATCAATATTCAAAGATATCTGCCTTCGTGTACATAAAAAGAAAGCGAACTTACTTAGCAAGAATTTCAATCACAAAATCAATTCCTGGAAATGTGGCGTCAAAAATTTCTCCGTCCAACAATCTTTAAAAATAATACAAAAGAGTTCAAATGAATAATTAGTGTGCTAATGGGAAGAGGAAAGAGGTAGCCGGGCGCTTACCTTTTCCAAATGACAAGGGCTTGACTGATGTTGCCCTGCCATCTGTAAAGTAGGGAGCAGGTGTGGAAACTGTTTTGGGCACGAAGAAAGACAATCACGTCCTCCACGTCAACACCATCCATTGTAGCCATGAACAAGTCGAGGTCTTCGGGCTTCAGTTCCGCGTAGAGTTTGAGCAGGGCCGTTTCAACAATCTACATAATATTATTTAAAACACTCGCACTCTTAGGTTTTACACAAGTTCTTACTATATAAATACAATTTATTGAAAGTGAATCTAACAAAATCAAGCTTTTATAGAACGAGCCAATTCTAATCTAAACTTTGTAGATGATTTCCTGTCATTTTTAGAGAAACCTTTGATAGAAAAAATTTTCTTTCAAAGGAAAAGTCTAAAAGTAACATACATAAATATAACAAACAGAAGGGATTGTGTAATTGCAACTATGAGAGCAATTGAGAGAATTATTTGGAAAAATCTGTTTTATGAATATAATAGCGGTAAATTGCGTTATTAAATTTAAATAAATAAACAGATGAATTTTGAAAACTGGTGTTGAGAACGATGACTAAACAACAGGCATGTCCTATTTACCTGTGTTTCACATCCAAGCACAACATCTTTTTAGGTCCAACACTATAATCTACCTGGAACATATTTATATTCCCTAATACAAAATAAATATTTAATTCACATGAAAAATGTCCTAAAATATGTATTCACCTGCTTGAAAGGTAGAGCTAGTTTACTTTCCCGATGTTCCTCCAAAAAGGCCAACAAAAACTGACGGTAAGTTAGAATCTTGGCAGAGTCCCCCGAGCAGAGGACATTGATTGACTCCAGATTAGAGGTCACTGATGGCGTGAAGTTGTACCCAACCGGGAGTAACGATGGATAGAGACACAGTAACTATAGTCATACCAGCAAAAGAGGGGAACACGTAAATCAATGATAAACATGTAAGTACATTTAGAAAAATAAAGGTTCTAACATGTAACGCAGGTGTTTTAAAGTATATTCAGATGACGACATGTAAAAATCAATTAAAAACATGTATATAGTACTGAACATGAAGTTCGGTCGATAGAAAAATAGCACATCAACCTATAAATAGTTTAAAACTTATTGAAGTAAATATAATTGTCGAGCTAAGATAACACGATTAACTGTTTTATTTGGTTGTATACGATTTCTTTCAATCAATTCCAGGTGATATAGCATCAATGATTTATAACACTTAAGGTGGGCATCTTCAGAAATACTGGTTCATTTAGTCATGGTAAATATGCAATTAGAGTTCATCCTAACATTTCATAAGTAGGTAACAGATGTTAAAGGCGAGGGTATTATATTAGTATAAGAAACTGAGCAAACACAGTCTGTGAACGGCAAGTTCTTTGAAATTGCTCTGATTTTCGAGAAAATCAATATTTTTGATAAGATTATTAATTTATTTTTAATTGACACATTGTACATTATTTGAATTCAAACATTTTAAAACAGAATTAAAACACATAAATCTTATTAAAGTTTTTAAATACATTTTAATGCATCTATCAGACCGTTTTTTATAGATTCATAGTCAAATTATGGTAAGAACCTTAATTTAAATGCATGTGGAAACTATATAATACAGTTTATGTGTCCGAAATGTGTTTTAAAATGAATGAATTCAAATAATGAACAATATGACGTCAATTAAAAATGAATTTATAATTTTACAAAAATATGAATTTTCACGAAAATCAGACCAATTTCATAAAAGTTTTTGCCATTCTTTAATATGAGAAAATAGTAAAATGTTAATATCTCATTTTGTGACTGGTTGTGCAACACAAGAATTACATATTTTTCAATCAAAGCTGAGTAGCAATTCATTGAGCATAACAAACCTTTTGTGCTCAAATTTTGATAATTTTCAAAAGTAGCTCTCGTACTAATAACAGGATTTTCCCATAATTTTTAAAGAAATATATCTTTTGAGACTTTTCCTATAATGGTTCAAGTCATTGATAAAAAGTACTTATACATTAGAAGATAGCAAAACTTAGTATTACCTCTCTAATATCAATACTTCCTTGCTCAAAGAATTCTTGTGCTTCTTTAAAACTAGCCTCCTGGAATCTCACGAATCCGGCTCGAATGAGAACACGCCTCAGTTTCTAGAGAAAAAAACAGACAATATCCTTTATTTCTTTTTTGAACTTAAAAATAAATAAAAATGGTTTCTACATAAAATATAGGTCAAATTGTACTTCAAATTCGTGCTTATTTAAATGACATTTGAGATTTAAGATATATGTATTCCATGGTAACACTATTCAGATATAATATTCGAGGTTTATAATGCACAAACAAATAATATACGCATACTTCAATTATTTCATTAATTTGACTAAGTTTCTCATGGGCAAAATATTGAAAAATAAAAAGATTAACAGATTATACTGTGAAATCGTTGTCTAATTGCAGTAGCTACAGTGCCAAAAATGAAGGCGCGGTTTAGAAAATTCAATTATGCGCTATAAATTACAACATTAAAATGATTCCATAAGTTTGGAAATACCGACAGTGTCGAAGTTATTGTATGGCAGCATAGAATTCACTACCTGACTAATAATAATTCATTATTATTAGTATCAAAGATAATAGTTTATTATCAGAGCTACTACAGATGGCTTTTTCCAATAATAATGCTAATCATAAAAATAGTGAACAGTAGAATGTCGACTTATTCCGATTTTTATTTTGAAAACGAATCAGTATGCAGTATAAAGAACAAAATATATAAATTAGTGACTTTATACTACTTATAAATGTAAGCCAAAAATGGCAAAAAATGTGTTAGCTCAACCCATAAAAGAAATTAAATATCCGTTAAATGTGTTAGTTATTTAGTTAATAATAATGGACTTGAGCTAACTATTTAAAAAACTATTATCAAACTAAAAGCATTTTGTCTAGGATATTTATAATGGCATAACTTCATTCAATTTATGTGTTTTCTATTAATTTTATGTATTTATCAATTTAACTTTTGATATTTCTTGTAATTAAGATATAAACGTATTATACAGGAATTATAGTAGCAGGAATTATATAGTAGCAGGAATATACTTCATAATTTTCTTAATAATAAAACACGTAGTTAGCTCAAGTCCAATATTATTAACTAAATAGCTAACAAAAGCTAACTAAATAGATATTTCATTTCTTTTATGGGCTGAGCTAACACACTTTTTGCTATTTTTGTCTTATATTAATATCACAATTTTTTGCTGAATACATTATCAATAGACAGTAGCATTTTATTATATATAATTGTAAAGGTATTTCCGGTCAGACAATTTAATTTCTAGATAGGAAACAGTTATTACTATGCAAAATCTAGCCCCCTAGCAAGCGGTTGGTAGGTAAAAATATCATTTTTCTCATCTCTGGGACATTTCCAATATATGTTTAAAATTTTATAAAAATCGCTTAAAGATTAGGGGGTGTTATTGGGTCTGAAGATTAAGAAAAATTAAAATAAGAAGAAGAATTACGAAAAAAGTCGTTTTTTGCACCTAAATATCTCGGGTTCTATAATAGTTATGAAGATGAAAATTGGCTGATTAATTTTCGGCGGCGCTATACGATAACAGTTAAATAATTCCAAAATATAAATTAGTTGTTAAATGGTAGTTGTTTAAAAATGGCCATTCTTGTGGTATTCTAATATACCTTACTGTACGTAGATTGCTCCGATGAGCTAACAACCCACTACCGTAGGTTTAGATACATGTTACTAGCAATATGAGGAGAAATAAATAGTACTGTTCCGGTTCCAACAGTTATCCACGAGTCCAGTGGTCGACTTTGTTTATTGATTAGCTATAATTGGGTCTTAAAGTAGTATGAAATGTGGCCTTCTTAGCTTCCATTTCAAGAAATTGGTGCTGTTCGTATCTTGTATAATACAGAAAGAGTATTATTCTGTTATTTCTTATTTCAAACTTCTAACCAATTCTATTCTCACAGATACGCTGCTGACAATAAACGAAAGGATAAATATACCTGGAGATACATTGTGTTACAATCGACTAATTTGGTGATACGTTCCTCCCATTAAAAGCCCACTGACAGTCACAGTGGAACTGATATATCATGTATTCAAGATTGCTTGTCAAATTACTGATAAGCTTAAAATAGCTAGTTATTTACTATAAAAATCTCTTACAAGATAAACTATTAATTTGTATCACAATAACGAAACATTTTTCTATTTCATGGACTTTTGGAAAAGTTAAAAACTCGTATTATATCTAAACACAAAGAATTCATTGACTTTTAATTCCCAAAATAAAGAACCCTTTAACAAATAA
Organism: Invenusta paracnida; assembly: GCA_036023295.1. Classification (NCBI taxonomy): domain Eukaryota; kingdom Metazoa; phylum Platyhelminthes; order Proseriata; family Coelogynoporidae; genus Invenusta; species Invenusta paracnida. Next base: position 8,042 of record JAYRBW010142179.1, on the reverse strand, counting down.
AAAACCATTTTTATAATAAGTAATAAAAAGATGATACACGTTCCCATCCAAAACGCGTTATCTATTTATCAATTCTTAAGACGGCAAATTGGATAATTAGGGATGAATAATTAGGGATGACAAACCTTCATGTAGCTGTCCTTATTCGTGGTAATGCTCCGTTCCAAGTGGGACAGTCTGAGAGCCTCTTCCACTCGTCCTTCGGCCAGCAGTTCGAGGGCCTGCTTCTCCCAAGGCTGCCGAATGAGGGCCATGACATCCTGATTACGACCAACAAAAACAGCTACTTTGTTCCCCGATGTGCGACATAAACACGTCCCATCCGACAGAAGAAAGCTCTGCTTCTGCTCTTGGTCCGATAAACTAGACGAAAAGTAGAAAATTGGGCTAAAGCGTATAATATACTCCTTTTCTTACCAATAGGCTATAAATTTAAACCTTAACTGCTAAAGTGCTGCCTTCTCTAAGTAAGTATCTTAATTGTAAGATGGATGGCTAACCTGTGAACCGTGATGAATTCATCATTCAGAGCGAGTATATAAGGCTGTTGGAAGACGACATCAACAACACTGGGACTCCACTGCAGGGGAGGCCGTTGGGAGGCGCCATCCACGTTGGCAAATATGCCAAGTGCGCTTGGACCGTTCATCAAGAACTCTCCCTACACATATTAAAGGAAGCACTGCCTCAATTATGCGCAAACAGAAAGAATTATCTCTAATTTAGGATCATATTAATGCGGCAGGGATCAAGAATTTAAATCATCGCCACAATTTTACTTTTAAGCGGTTATATTTTTTAATTAATTTTGATCTTTGAACATCAAACTGTTTAAGATAGTTATACATAATATAAATATAATATGTATATAGATCGTAATTAAATTCTTCGAGAACATGATAAGTTAACAAGTAAAATTTAAAATTATTTACTAATCAAAATTTATTTTCTAGTAGTGATTAAATCATTGAAATAAAAAGAAATGAATGCAAAGACAAAAATAAAACTGTCTAACCTTGCCAACGTGGACAACAATGGGTTTTACGAGTCCAGGCTCGAGATCAAAGAGATCAGTGACTCCACTAACATGTAGATTGAGTAGACTATATCGATTTTGAAAGGCGACGCACACAATACCGGCATTGAAGCTCTAGTATAAGGAGGGAGGGGAGGAGGGAGTGGAAATGACCAAGAAATAGACCAATGTAAACTGTAAGCAGTAATAATCTATTTTGTCCTGGCGATAGGCATGTCTATGACAAGAGGTATGCCTTACCAATTTCCTGGGGACCTCCGTTAATGTAATATCTCGAAGTGGAATCAATTTTTCAGGTTCAACAGAAAAAATTTGAACAATTTTTTGACGGTTTCCTGTGCATAGCTGTGCATAAGTAGAAAACAATAACAAATAATCAGGTAGAAAAGTATACAAGATGCCAAACATATACGGCTATCACTTCAGAAATATTGGTTAATACCCTAAGTAAGGTACATTAAAAAATGAACGAATTAATAATAAAAGATGGCTAATAATGATAAAGACAATACATGAACATATTTTACAGGAGTTTTCATAAAATGCAAATTTTTAAATCTGAAATATGTCAAGTGTAGATAAGCAGAATAATATAAGAATGATAAAGTCTCGAGAAAAGTTGGAATAATTACCTGAGTAACACATGTTTGGTCCCTTGTTCTTCCCTCTTGTATATAAAATGTCGAAATATTCTTCAATTTATTGTTTAAAAGAGTGGGCTGTAAGTATTAGGAAAAGAGAGAGTTCCAAGATCATGTGCCAATACAGTGAGTGAAAATGCCCGGTCACAACAATACTCACGAAATAGATAAACATGGGACGACAAACCACAATAATGAGACTTACTATTGATAATGATATCTTTTATTCTCTTTATAACATGCCGACCCATTCACTAGTCATTAATATTTTATATAAATCACATATACCTACATCAGGCAAAGATAAATAAAATCAACTGATAGGAACTGCACATTTTACTGTATGGTGAAGTTCAGATTCATCAAAAGTATCTAATCTCAAAAACTAATTGTAAATAAGAAACACCTTTATGGTGTAATGAAAAAGAATATATGTGACATATGCCATAAATTTGGTGCGTTTCCATTGGCCTTGGTGTGTTTTGATGCAATCAAACAACAATTATTACAATAGTTCAAGATAGTTCAAGCAGCACTGAACAATTGCATATTTTGGATATTATTTACATAGAGCATATAATTTAGGTCAATGTATTAACATTCAGTACTTTCGATATCATTTGAGCTCAGTCTGTATACATCTCAGAATACATTTTACATATACCTCTTGTAAAGCTATGTGGCTAGTCATAAATACATATAGATCGGAAAAATCGATAGAATAAGGCGTTGTGCTTATATTTTTAAAATAAAACATTAATTAGAATTTTTGATAAAATGTTGTTAATAATTAATTGCATTTGTCACAGTCAATATTTTATAAAAGGAATAGTTAGCTAAATTAATCTTTTCATGGGAATTTCTTAAGTTTGCCCTGACAATGTATAAGATCCATAAAAATAGTACTATTTCACATCTAAATATAGTATACCTCCAATGTTGAGATTGTAAAGAAGTATAGGATACCATCAGTAAGAGACACGACAATATTTAAGTAGCCAGCTGTCTGTAAACTCTCGATAGAATGTTTCTAAAATGCAAAAGAAGATATATCTAAAATATTAAATCTTATTGCTATAATATTCTATTAATATAATTCACATCAAAATTATTAAATAATAGTAAGATTTTTAAGTGTTTCAATGACCAAATCCCCAACTATAATAAACATATTTTGAAATTAATTGTCGAAATAATAACAATACTACTTTATAAATAAAAGGGTGGTACCAAAGCCTTTGTATATTGCCATATACCTCAAATTAAAAGTAAAAAACGAAAAATACACCAATCAATCAATAGACTTAGAATAATCAATAAAGTATTATGACTGATTTATCATTCATTAAGGAAAGGGTTTTTGTTACATTTACGAGTGTATATTTACTGTCTGGGGTATTTTTAATTCTGTGCAGACCTCCCAAACTCTTCGCATTTTAGGAAATATATTGTCAGAGACATCGCGACTGTACTTTCTCTATATCCAATAATCAATCGGGTGAACGTACAAATGTCCTTTAATATTTCTAATCTAGCTCCATGTCAAGACTCTGCCGTTTTATATATCTTATGATTTTATCAAATAGCCACTGAGACTAATCTTTGGCAAGAAAAAACTACGAAAACTAGGAGGATGCTGTAACCCCCTTTAGTTGCACAGAGAGTTTGACTTGACATGATAACGATTGTATTGTAATCATGATACCCTTTTTCTTCCTCGTCAAATGCTTATGAGTTACATGAGAAGAGAATGGCTACAGACAGTTACCTATCATATGTCATAGATGCGAGATGCCCATACTACACATTGTAAGTTTCTTACTTCCAAAAACTTGAATTACCACAATATTGTTGCATGCTTTTGAGATTTAATAATATATTCAGAAGCACAATTTAATAAAGAATAATTAAGTACCCAATCAATATTCAATCGAGAAATATTTTACCATTTTATATGGTACTAACTGGAATTATTCACCAAAGCATATCGAATATTATTAATGGTATAAGTCGAAACTGCCACTCTAAACTAGGTCAAATTCTACCAACTCAGTGTATAATAATTTTATATATTCACGGGTGAAAGCACGATAGTTATTACTTTATTAACTAAGTTCTAAAATATTTATTAATATATCACAGATCAATTGAAATTATTTCTTAAGTCGATAAATTACTTTAAATAATTAGGCTGATATTATAGTGTATAATTTAATGTTTTACATGCACAATTGCAATCAAGTAATTTAGTTTTGGCCCTGTAATTGTTCCGATAGAGAGCAATAAGCAAATAAAGTGATTCTATGGTTATGATTAGACACAATTAATAAGCCTGTATTCTTTATTAAGAAGATATAAATATAAGTTACTGCCACAAAATCAAATTTGATGCATTGAATTATCTGAAAAATTGAAGTTTTAGAAATTATAATATAAGAATGTTTATCAGTGTTTTTTAACAATTATTTTAATCAATATACTATTTCCATTAATGCACTACACTACTTACATACTGATTTATTTTTATAATATTACATTTTTAATAAAGCCAAATGTATTCAAATGTTTAATATATATATATATATTGTACATACCTACCTACTATTGTATTACCTAAATATACAATATATAATATAAAATTAAAGTGTAACTATTAATAATTATATAAATATTTAACATATGTTTCATTATAACATCATTGAAGATATATTAAACAAAATATCATTACCTCATTAATAACTTTATAGTTAACTTTGTCATAAAAAAATGCCCTTCCATCATCATCCTCCAGTTCTTCATACTTATAGTGGTACAAACATCTGAAATTATAAACACGTCTCATGGAATATAAGCAAAATATTAAATGAATATTTGAGAAGAAATATTCATGTGCATTAACAATAAAGGTGATGTGGATACTGAAAAATTACACACATTATTTTGAATAAGCAAGGTTGCCTCACAGTTGCCTTTATCATATTATTTGGATTTTCAGACAATAATAGCATAGAATAGAATATCAGTAGAATAGAAAACAATTAAATCAAATCAAAACCCCTAACACGTTTTGCAATTTTTTAAAGAGGAGTGCATCTATAAATTAAGTGCTTGAGGTCACAAGTTTAAAAACTATTAGACTATGCTGTTTATATACTTAGTTGTACTATACTAAAATGAAATGTGATCTTTAACTATAATAATAGGATATATTTAACTCACCCTGTATTAGTGCCAACAAATAAGTCAACACCACTGGAATCAAGGCATGCAATCTGAAAGAAAAATCAATAAAAAATGAAATTAATACAAAAAGTAATGCCTTCTATCTGTGGATTGTTTTAACAAAATTCATAGGAATATGCACTTAATAAGAATTTGTCAGGTTATTCCTCAAGAAAGTTGTTAGTGAAAAATAAAAAAACTATTAAATAAACATTTCAAAAATAAGACAACATGAAATCACTTCATAATTCACTGAAAGATTATATTATATATTTGCTTATGTATATACTATGTGTACATACTATATTTTACTAATATAAATACACCCTATAGTTATCAGGACATAGTAAAATGAACATGAAAGATCTGTTGTGGAAGATAAATATTCATTATTTGATGAAGTGTTAATGTCAAGATAACACATAATATTTATTTTGTTTTATCAATCAAATGATTTCAATGGAAAGAACAGTTAGTGTCAGTTATTTCAGATGTTACATGAAATTATTTGACCTTCTGTTTATATCAACACTATAACTATGTTGCCATACAGTTTAAATTGACTTTGATATTTTCTATGAATTGTCATTAAATAAATTATTATTATTATTATTATGAAATCATTTGGACATGGCATCCAATTTAAATACATTTCTTTGGTTGGCATCAGAATTGGCATCTTTACAGTTTACTGGTATGTTTTTGCTAATATTGGATTTAGGATTGGAATTTGGTTTTATCTACAACTATTAATACACTGAAGCCAAGAATGTCTGTCAAAACATCACCAACCATCTATTATTTCTAACATGTCATTAATATTATTATTTAAAAATTACTGCAATTTAATTTGAACATTTATAATTATTTTATTGAGTTTAAAAGACATTTTCTACAAAATATTATGTGGTTTGACCAATTAATAATACTAACTGATCTGAACTTACATTTGGCCAATGATTATATCTAGATATCTTATATAAAATATGATATGTTCCATAAAAATAAAAGTAGTGTTCCAATGTTCCAACAAATGTAGTAATTAATGAATCAATGTGTTAACAAATCCAGAATTTGAATGTTACATTCAGTAATCTTGTAAAACAAATAGCAATCTAAGAAATTTAACAATTGTTGAAAATGTCTATAGACCCAGTAATTTTAAGTAAACCTATGAGGTAAATATAAAGTAAACAAACATATCAAATATGTAATATTTTATTATTTCTTTATTTTTGGCTTGCTTTTATATTTTTATTTAATTTAAATATTTGATATAATGTTGTTTTGTTGTTTTATTGCACTTTTTATCCTTTGTTTTAAATAAATTATTTTTTATTATTTTCTGTAATTTTAGACTTTTTTATAATTTTAGCTTAAATTATGTTTTTTTGTTATTTTCATGTTTATACTTTTAATATACATATATAGTTATATATATATTTAGTATAGTAAGCTTATTTTTCATAGTTTAGTTATGTTCTGTTTTTAGATGTTTAGATGTTTAGCTTTGTCCAAGTAAATGATCTACACTGAATCTACTAAATGGTCAACTGTCCTCTAAGAAATAGTACTTAATGTCTTCATTTATAATTAAATTAACTGCCTGCTATATCCTGTGTTATACTCACATTAGTAATATATATAGTCTATGATGGAAGAACAACCTGCATATATTCCTGAAAATCGAAATGGAAAGGCATCAAATCTACATCCCGGATGTAATAGTACTGAAAAACTATTTCTCTGAAGGTCTGAGGCAACACTAATGTGTTGATGAAGAGACAGTTTGAGAAGATAAAGGCTCACTACTAGAAGGTGACAATAGTTATGGTGAATACATATAATTTATTCATTATAACTTGCTATATGCTTGTTTAGTCTACAACATACTCGATTTCTACTCAATAAACTATTTGGATAGTTGGAAAATGGCTGTCTTTTTGTTAGGTACACACTAGGAGTTGTTGGCACATTGATTATTTACAGATTTCAGTTTTAAATCAAATTAGTAAGGATGTGAAATGTCATTTGTGGGTAGGCACCATGCAAATCGGCAAGATTTCTACAATAATAACATTTATATTATATCTATATTGTAACTGCCATCCATAGATTCTCTCTGCACACATAGCTTAACAAATACCAAAAACAGCTATTTTTTTGTGTTATACACCCTATTTAATGGAAATATCTTATTCTTCTAGATGTAGTTCACTGTAGTAAATGCTGTGCAGTTTATTTAAAGCAAATATTTAAGCCATTTGCCAAATTAAACAGAGTACCTTCTTGATGGTTATAGTAAAATAAAACAGAAAATAAAAACATAAATGTAAAAAAATAAGTACAAGTTTATATATATAAGTTCAATAATAAGCTTTTCATTTGAAAAAATCATGAAAAGCGAGAAATTGTACAGCATAAAACTTATAGAAAGGCATATAAAATTTATAAAAAAATACACAATTTTTTTTAAAGTCAGATTTTAAAAATTGAGACATTTTCTATTAAATTGGGACAATTGGCAGGTCTGCAGATAAAGAAAGTACAAACACTCATTTAGCCCCTTTAAAATGAATAACAAATCTTTTGAGGTATTGCATAATCATAACTTTTGACCTTGATAAAATATCCACACACACACACATATCTGTTTTGTTTCATGTCACACTGATGGTATGTGATGTAAATTTTGAGCATGGTTAGTAAGATTCCTGGTGAAAATAACATGTTGTAATACATTTATGTGTATGATTAAAGCTAGAAAAATATAGGACATTTCTATAGCTTATTAAATAATATTTACAATGTATAAGAAAAAATAGATTGAGCAAAATAGGGGGCAACATTTTTAATCAGCGGGGGTATAGGGTTATATCCCACTTTCCCACATAAAATTATTTTTTGCATTTTTTTTTATTAAACTGCAATTTAATAAAATATTCATTTATTTTAATTATTTTTGACATTTATATACATATATATATATATATGCATTAAATATACATATATATTATATACCATATACACTGCACGCCAAAAAGAATTTGACAAATTCAATCTAAGATATAGGTATAAAAAATCCAAAATAATAAATTTATTATATGTATCAATCAAAATGTGGTGGCTCTGAAAAGAGCCGT
>JAYRBW010142168.1:0-14999 GCA_036023295.1 Invenusta paracnida | reverse complement strand
CCTTTAACATTTATCAAACTTATTGTGGAGTAGAGTTTTGAAACTTGGCATATAGGTAAACGAAGATATTTTGTAACACATTCCATTGAAAACGTTTTTTAAAATCCGGAAAAATATCGATAACCATGTTTTTATTCATATTCATTTCAACAAAACTTCATTTATTATAATTCATGATTCATTATATGAAACTAATCAGTTATCCTACTAATCATTGTTACTGTGGCTACGTGGGGGAGGATAACTGAATAGTTCTGAGCTCGCTTCCATCTTATTCGTATTTTTTTACATATAGGTATGCACAGTAGTGAATAAAGCGCTAACAATTTAAAACTATCTTTTAGGAAATGTCATAAGTAATAAAGAAGGTAGAGCGCAGGAACAAAGACCCCCCTCCCAGCCAATCAAATTCAAATATGGCTTTAACAAATGATAGGGCACGGAGAATCATAAACAAAACGCGCACGTCTGTTATAGTCATTATATTTCTGCTCTCGCTCGTGTACGACCGTATTCCTACGTGCTTTCGTTATATATGGATACTGACATCTCGTCGTTTCCAATTAATTAAAGGTCTCTGAGTTAGATTTTCCAACTTAGAAATTGATCAGAGGTACCCTAATGGTAGTAGTCAATCCGAGTACAACGCAATTGTTTTAATACATTGAATTTATATTATGCTTTCTATTATTACGCTATCCGCGAGTCAATCATTCAAGTATATTTTATTGATTTTTGTAATACGCTGTACTGCAACCATTCAATGTCTGATCAGGTTGATTTCAATGGCTATTTCCACTGAGACAAGGTCGCTGAGTTCGATTTACCTACTTACAAATTGATCAGAGGTACTCTAATGGTAGGAATTGATTAACCAAGTACATTTATTGATTTTTTCTAATGCACTATGCAGCCCATACTAATAAGACCAGAACGATCTCACCATCTGGCTGGCGCCAATACAAGGAATCGCGCAAAAATTAATTTGAAAATGTGTGGGAATTTTAAAGATTGGTTATTAAAACAAAACACTTTCACGCGTCATTCAAATCTGTTTAGCAGGAAAATTCTGTGGCTATTGTGGGCACACATATATCAATTTAACACAAGTTAAGGTAGCAATTCTTATATAATTAATGGTGTAGATTTCGATTACGGCATTTTCCATTCAATCATAGTATTTTTTATTAAACGTGGGCGTTTATTTATATGCTACTGCTCCATTTCCTAACAAAATAAAAATTGCTCATTGTTTCTGAATATTACTTCCGGTTGAGATGGAGCCCCATGATTCCCTAAAAGTATACTAAGAGTTCTCTACCGGTATACTAAACATTTCGAAACCTCCTAAACATTAGTAAAAATAACAATTTTATCCATAGAAACATAATATATTCTGTTATAGCAAGCAGGATATCTCACTACAAGAGTTAACGTTTACATAACAGCAGAAGCATTAATTAATGTGTTTTCCGATATCGGGCATCATCAAAGTTAATAAATAACCATAATAGAGATAAGTGTTATATATGGTGACACTTAAGTATAGATATAAGGTAACTCGGTTAAATCCATGAGCATCTCTCTCGTCTCCAAATAAACGTCTATTGAATGGCGTGAGTTGAGTACTATTAGTACTGGTGCTTGTGGTGTTGACACATGCCAGTCTGGTGGCGATGAGTGTTGCTCTGGTGATTCTGGTGGCGTGCGCATTACCTGCTTGTCGGCCCTCAAAATATATTGTGGTTCATTGATGAGGCGTAGATCATTTTCAAATTGGTACCAGCCATTTGATGGAGCTTTCTTTATTCTTATATCATCAGCATACCACACTAAGTCCAATATATTAGATGTGTCGATTTTGTTGTCATCTAGATAAAAATACGGCCTTGATCATCCCATTTATAATTTTGCGTTTGAAGAAAACTAAGAAGCAGACGATCCTTGCTCCGACAGTGTTTGGGAAACGTGTTAGCTGCCTGTCTAAATAAATTGTCAGACTGGGGTACATGTGCAGATTCAGGTTGCGGAGGTGAACTTGTGAAGGGTAATCCAGCTTCTTCTTCCTCCAATTTCCGTTTTCTAATTTCTTGGTGGAGGTTGTAGGCATATAATTTATGGGCTTATACATCTAGTGCTAATTCTACTTTACTTGTAGATTTCTCTTGAATTAAATCACTATTATTTTTGTGTTTTTCATACTCATCTTCACTAAATGCAATCATTTGTAGGAAAGGTTTATCATTCAAAATTGGTTCAGTTTTATTCCCATTTGCTTAGGTATGACCTAAGCAAAGCGACAGATAGACATATTGCGGTTCCTCTCCTGGAAGAATATGACTTCGCACTTGTAAATAGTCGGGTGTCAGCGGGTGAAGACCGATAAATAGATAGGAGTAGGAGTTGTCTACAACAATCTTCTTGAAAACTTAAGTTAGGAATATGAAATTCCCAGATGCATTTGACGTCTGAGATGACTCACTTGGCCGACATCACGTGTGTTTTTAAAAATAACCAAGTGTTGAGTATTAAGAGATTGTGTGCGCACTTCTTTACCTGTCTTGATCATATTTTGTGTCATTGTTATTGCAAAGCAAGGTATAGGTGATGCACCAATCTTGAAAATAGAGAGGTTATAACTGTCGATGGTTTTATTTCTTCCATCAAGTCATCAATGACGACAACATCAAACGGATTGATGAGAGGTATTGTTTCGGCTATAGAAACACCATCACATATGGTAATCTGTCTTTATAAGTGAACTCTTGTATTGTGAACCACTGAACCAGTGAATGCGTAGGAGTTGCTTATTAAAACGTATATCACGATTCAGAAGGAAATTCTCAACAAATGATGTTTTTCCCGACATAGTCGGCCCTACTACCATCATACTAGCATATGCCGTAGGCGCAAATCCATATCTCTTTTTATTTATGCACCGATGAGTAAGCATTCCATGTTTATAGACATTATAAGACATGCCTATAAACATGAAGACGCATCTATGCAAATTTATATATAATCTCAACCATGTTCAATACCGACACTATTTGGGAGCAAGAGCCTAAACAAGAAAACGCAGATGTGGAGGAAGATGATAGCGTTGAGTCACAAGCTAAACATATTAAGGACGAGAAAAATAAATTATGACACTATAAGAATGTAGCAAAGCTGAATATCAAACATTCATATTTAATTAAATATATTCTCAAGAACAGGACAAAAGACAAGATAAACCAGGCTTCCCTATCTGATATTGAAATATTTGTCAAGCGTAGGATGTTGCGAGCGCGTAGGAATACGACGTATACGGGCGAGAGCAGAAATAGAATGACTATAACAGACGCGCGCGTTTTGTTTATGTTCTCCGTGCCCTATCATTGGTTAAAGCCTTACTTGATTTTGATTGGCCGGGAGGGGAAAGGGTGGAGGGGCGGTATTTGTTCAAGCGCTCCACCTACTTTACTACTGTCATAGAAGCTTGTATTGCTTCATGGCGTCTTTTATATTGCTTATAATATTTTCAAATGATGGCTTGTACATATGTTACGGAATCAAATTTAACTTTCATGGAGCAATTAGTTCCGTATCTCCTTAACTCTTCTTCTAAATTACGTACACGAGAAGTACGGCATATAGTTTTGTTCTATTTATTGAAAATGTTATCCATAAGCATCACAAAAAGCTTTGCAATTCACCCTAGAGAAGGCAAACACATTTTGTCATCAAAGGTGTCCACATCTATCGATAAAATTTGAGTGAACATTAAAAAAGAATATAGCTGTCCACTATAGCTCACCCGTGCAGTTGCAGACTATAATTGAAAAATGAAAGCATGCAAACCATCAAAGAAAACAGAAACAACAAAATTATTTCAATGTTTTAATATTATAACATGTTAATGATATTCAATCTAGTTAGTCAAAGAATGTGCATATATATCAATATTTAGACTATGAATTTGAAAGTTTTATTTAAACAAAAGTAATATTATAATAAGAGGACTGTAAATAATCACAATTTGTGACTCCAATCCGATTGTTTTCTTGAATTGACCATCTTTGTCTTTAATCAGTAACCATTGCAGTAAGTAGTGCTGCATGCGAACCCCCTTTTCAGGCCTTAGATGCCTCCAATTATTATGGAGATCCTCATGAATAACCGAAACAGACTGGGTGATCCATATAGCTGTTATTCCTTATCACGCAGGACATCATTTTGAAAACAGGTTGCTATCGCTAGCGCGGCTTGATATCGCTTTAGCGCACTTGCTTTAAAGCGGCAGGGCAAAACGTGACTAAAATCGGCATTATCCTCCTAGAGGATTATGTGTATTTATTATAATTTGAGTGTACTTATGTATATGATTATAATGTGAACAGTCCTTCATTACTGACCTACAAATATATTACTATTACCACTATAGTCAAAGTGCGTCCTAGTATCATGTCACTTTAGAATAAGTTTTCATTTTTGGGCTTTGCCACTATTATGCAAGTGCGCGCTTACATTTAATACAAGGCCACTTATACATAAAACCGCTTTAAAGTCAGCTGCTTTTACATAATTTTTCCTATTTTAGCAAACCATATTGTTCTGCCACGCGTATCACAGTGCACGTTTATATCATGCCGCTTTTATGCAGTACACCCATTTTTAACCCAGCAAATGCTTGACAATAATTGAAACAGGAGAAATTGAGTAATTTCTAACTGCGTTTTATTTTTTTTCATTTTTTTCATTTAGTTTTGTATTGTATATTTATTTCATATTTTATTGTTTTTAATTCATTCCAGATTTCTTTCGTCTTTTTTTCTATAAATGTCATTAATCAAATATGATCAGCTAAAATACTGTATTTTTATATATGTGTGTATATAGACCTACAATATACAAATTATAATTTAATCCTATCCATACTGGGCTATTTAACGCAGCCAGGAGCCAAGAGGAAGAGGGTGGGGCAGATTTCGCACCACCCACCCCGGGATCTTAAGCTCACACGATTTTTAGATAAAAATGACAGCAAAAATAAAACAGGGTAGGTGGTATGTGGGGGTTAAGTATTATAATGTATGTTATATAATACATATTTTGATATTTATTTATCTGTACACTATTATAATACATTTTAAAATCGTCTTTTAAAAATTACAAAGTAAGTTAGTTATTTAAAATAGTTAAAATAGTTATTTATATATATCTAAAACATCTGTATATAAATTCAGATTTTAATACCCGTTCCCCCCATTAAAAAATCCTAGATACGACCCTAGCAATATGAATTTAATAAAAATAAGATACATGTATTTATATTAAAATGAGTTAAATAACAAATTGAATTCCCTTTTTATCTGCAGAATTTCATTTTCTATTATGTTAAGTTAGGAATAAAAGCAGGAAAAACTATATATCAATTTTAGCCATTAGAGAAATATTTAAAAATACAAAATAATGTAACCATTCATTTCTTAAAAGTGAATGTACTTACATGTAATCCTACTATATAGCAGGACATTATTTATAATTTATAATCATTATTCATAAATATTTTAGATACACATATTTATATTAAGGGATTTGGAAGGTTGTGAATTCTGGTATTTCAATTTGTAATTATTCCTTATATGGTGTAAGATAATGTATGAATAATGAAATATCGTGTTGCAGCCTATTTACTTATTCCCAGCATCCGGTTTTGTAAGACGTTTGTACAATCTTGGAAGGAGCCAAGTCAATCTCTATACATGGGATACGAAGTTCAAGTTTAGTAAACACCCTCTCTCCTCTATCTTTCCCTCATCACTTCTACCCAACTACATCGAATAAATAGAAATAAATGTCCACGAATGGTTATAATAATGCATTTATTGCAGCACATTGTACGCATTATTATAATTGCAGCATATAACATGTACAATTATAAGCAGATTGTTGCTGGTTGGCTCCGAACCCCCAAATTTATTCTGAATAACGATATTGTGTATTGTCAGTTATAGTTGTTTAGTATCTTATAATATTTATAGGTTGATTATACGTACATGGGAATGGGGCTATATTCTTAGTTTACACTTGGGGGGCTATATTCTTAGTTTACACTTGGGCTGTTCACGTGCATACACATATACGCAGTCTACAAAGGCGAAGCATGGACGTCCAAAGTTCGCATCCAAAGTGGGATTAAGACGAATAATGACCTAGAAATATCGAATTAAGCTTATGGAATATTATATGTATATATTATTTAAAATGTAATAATCATTGACTTTTCAAGTGATATATATGGATTAGTTACATACTGAGTGCCTAAATTAGGATAAGTACTATAGCTACAGAATGTATAATATTATAATAATAACACCAGTATTACCAATATTAAAATATAAAATATAAGTTTCTATAAATTGGAAGGTATAAAACAATATAATATAATTTGTATGGCTAATTATGATGTAAAAGTCATCTATGTTAATTTGTAAAGGATTCCGAACTTTACACGCTATTAATTCATATGTGCATAGATATTTACCACCATGACCAAACATCGCTAAATTTTACTAATCGTCGGATTACCTATTAATACTGATGACCATATTTTGAATTTTTATATACTTATTCGGTAACTATAATCGTCTCCATAACAAACTCTTACACATATTTATTGATAATGTTGTTAGCTATATTGGGGTAATTGTATTCTATAGGTATAACTACCATTATTATACGTATTATAAAATTTAATTATAATCCTACTCCAACATGGAAAGTACGATTTTAATATGCGAAAGACCATTATAATATTGCTATTATTATTATGTTGGGTTGCACCCAAACAGGCATTGTGGAAACAAGTGCTATGGTTTACATAAATGTACCTAACATACCAGCCTAACTTTGGTAATTATGCCTATAGTTATAAATCCGTGTACACACAGTCACACAACTAGGGTGCCCGACCCAGCTATTATGTTGTCGTCACAAGTAGGTAATCGCCTTTGCAGAGTTTGCACACAAGTTGACGGTTCCATTCCATCCATGGTAGGTACCCCGAGGTACAATCTAACTATGTAGAGTGCATGCGTGCAATCTTCTCTTTCTTTACTTCATTCCACTGTCATACCTATTGTGTTTACGAGAATTAGCAAGGGGTTGATATGAAGGTATATACGCATCAGATCCTATATTGTATTTTTATAGATTGAATTGTTGTATTGCATCTGGGATTTCGTAAGAATAGGTTTAAGTTAATATAGTTACCTATCGGTCAACTATAGCTTAGTTATATTATATATATAATATCATAGTCTGCCAGGTATTATATAGGTGGCACAAAGTTGTAGTTGTACAATAATTTAGTGTTGTGTGCGCCTCACGACACATTTTGGGTGTAATGAAGGCGCGATGGATGTCATTTCGTGCTGTCTCAATGCTGCATACAGCATAGCGCCACCCCTGGCTCCTCACCTCTAGCACAATTCATTCTCTCGCGCTCTTGCTCGCCAGTTTAATCAGGATTGAGAGGAGATGTTACTCCTCACTCAAGACAGGATATATTATTGTGCTACACGGTACAAACAGAACCGAGAAAGACCGGGCATAAAACCTCACCACCAGAGTTTAGGCTGACCGGCACGTAAGTACCTCTAACAATAATAATCTAACCAAGCGGTGTACACGACTGTATTACCTTCCTACCTCCCCCTTCTCTCTGCCACATTCATCCACCCCCATCTATCTCTCTATATCTATCTATTTCCACAACTAAAGCTTAGCACACAGCAAGCACACAGCACACATACAACAATTGGACGTGGTATAGGTATTATGCAGAAGCGGGCGCACGCCCTTATTTCTCTCTCTGGTCGCCGTACATAATATTAGGTACTGCATATTTTGTAATGTGTAGATTTGGGCGGCGGGCTTAACTTGGGTATTGTTGCTGCAATATATCGACAACGCGCACACAAGGCATCATTTTAACCAACGGGACTGAGACCCCATTGTATTCGTGTTGGTGTGCCTAATACTGTGCCTCGCCTATTAGTGTACTTCTCTCCACTTTCCGTATTTAGTACCAGATTGCGCGCCACCAGAACCAAGCCTACAACTTATAGCCTTGCCTACTAGTACCGACCTACTATGCAACGCAGCACAACCAGTCAGTCAGACAAGACAAGGGAGGATCAATCGTCTTAAAGAGGAACTATAAAACATCCAAAGAAAGGTAGCGATTTCCGATCCGTTTATAAGACAGTTTATAGACAGCGCATCATTACCATTGGCGTAACAGAGTGAAACGGTGTCAGCAGGATAATATACACCCAATTGCTATAATCGTGATACCATACTATTTACTTTTTATTCTTCCAAACTTTAACAACTTGCGACTTTTACGTTCGCATCTTTGAAGAAATCGGAAGACACGTTTTCTCCCAATTTAATTCAGTTGTTTTGGGATCGTCTGTTCTACATTTGAGGTAAGAAAGTAGGATTTCGTGTGCTTTCATATAACACTTCGCTGCTATATATATTTTTAAATATGGACTATATTTGGGTTTATTTTTATTAATGAATATAAAAACATAAATAACGTATATATATGTAGTTCCTTTATATATACATAATTCATGTTGTAATTCGTGTATATATGTATAGTTGATGTATTTCAAAATATCTTCAGTTTTGTATCTGAAAAACAATTCGTAATGTATATCTCATTGATAATATTTTCGAGCAAACTGAAAAAAATAACATACAATATGGTGCATATATAAATCACTGATACATCTTAATGGACCAGTCCCCCATATCGAATAAAAATGGATAACCCTGAATTATCATGTAATATAGATAAAATTAAATATGGATAAATATTTCAATAGGTATCTTGATTATATATTCTTATGAAAATTTAATCTTGATAAAATTTCCATTGAAAACGGAAAACACTCTTCACTTTGCTCATTAAGTATACGACGAGCAATTAAAACGGCCCATGTCATGGACCATTACCAGTTTTTTGCGCATGTGGTATCCTAAGGTTTCAATTTTTAATTGATCATCACAATTTATACAAATTGTGGATCTAACAAAAAACCTTGTCATTAAGTGTTATTGATAATATGTATGTACGAGTATGTTATTGATGTATACTATTTTGTATATTTTTTGCACATTTCCGCATTCATGGTTTTTCTCACAGGAAACAAGGACTCTTCAACTCTGCTACTTATTTAACTATTATTCACAATGATATAATTTGAGTGAATTACATTGTTGGTACACTAAATATAATATCATTTAACCATGTTCTCCTAACAATGCCGATTTAAATGTTATCGAAAGGTGTCGGATCAATTACAAAACTAAAATGAAATTCATCAACATTTTACAACTTCTATACTCGGAAACTTAAACTATATACATACATCATTGACTCCATATATCTATAAAGTGGGGGGGGGGGGGTTCTAAATTTTCTACAAAACGCCCTCATTGAAGTGTTGTGGCCAAAAGGATAGC
The DNA here is from genome assembly GCA_036023295.1 of Invenusta paracnida. NCBI lineage: Eukaryota > Metazoa > Platyhelminthes > Proseriata > Coelogynoporidae > Invenusta > Invenusta paracnida. Next base: position 5,477 of record JAYRBW010142168.1, on the reverse strand, counting down.
AATCTTATTCAAATATAATTAATAGGGACTGGAGTGCCGTGATATGGAGTTGTTATCGCCTTTAATATATTCTCTTTATTTACGTACTGTAAATTAAACGAAACACATCTGTATGTTTTAGAGTATATATATATGTATATTACTTAGTAGTTCATATATATATACCCGGTTGTTAGCCTATGATTGTATATACCTACATCTTAATCATGTAAATTTAAAGTTGTTAATATATAATGATACCTCCATATTCACAATTATGTGCCTAATGGATTTCCATTATAAAGAATAATATAACCACTTAACAAAATATATATATGGAAGAAAAGCCATTTCCACTTATAATATACCATAGTGTTGTTTATACCGTTTTTTGTATAATATTGTTTGTATATTAATTATCAACTGATTATTTATATTATTGATTTACTTATATAAATTTACTTAAATCTTCTCTATATTTAATTTTATCAGTTCGATCTTTTTAAATTAGACAGTATATAATATATAGATATACTTTATACAGTTTATTATTTATAAAATCCTATTTAATATGTATTTAAATTGAATACATTTACTTCGAAGATTATTGGAACAATGTACCAATTATATTCTTTAATTGGTTTGCTTATTCAAAAGGTTAAAGATACGCTATTATTATACGTACACATTTTCTTTATTTTTTGCGTTATTCTTTATACACATTCTTTTTATACTCTGAAATCAGAAAACATTGTTATTGTAAATATATGCTTAAATATATGTCTGTTATAAGATTATTATAAATAGCAGAACTGGTTTTGTGGTTTTCTAAATTATTTTATTTATCAAATAAAATATGTAATTCTTGTAGCTTTTCCGCTCCTTCACTGAATATTGATAGTTTGTATATAATATTGCTCTATATATATGTGTATTCTGATATTCGTATATATAGCCAAAATGTTGGGAATATAGTTTTATTTATTTATATTTTATACTTTTAATGAGCTAGTAATGTATATGCGTCTAAAAGCTATTTTATATATTCTACATAAATTATTTGATACATCATTTATCCAATATTAAAACTTGTCCTAAAAAACAAATTAAAACAAAAACAATGTATAATTAAGAAAACCTTTATTACATTTTACATTGTTGTTGGGCATGATTTTATATTTTAGAAAACTGCATTGTTTAAATACAAAATCGGTTCCTATAAACAGTTATATATATCTGGAGTTTTCTTGCTTAACGACGATTTGGTCGTACACCTATTGAGGTGGGTCTTATCTCTGAGTGACTCGTGGCAACTCCTTAATTTAGGTACCATACCAAATAGGTATGCAGGCATTTAGGCAGCACTATCCATGAGGGACGAACCTTATAGAATTTAGCATCTCCAACTACATTCAACAAACTATAGCCAGCCTATTGAGGTACCCCCACTTCTACCTATACCTCGCTCAGTCTTCTAACGTGCATTTGGGTGTGCACCCCACTCAAGCGCTCGACGCTGCCTCTATATTATGCACCCCACTAGCTATGAGACCTACATATACCCACTCCACAATGAAATACTCTCTAGGTATGGCAAAGTGCGCACAACTACAGGCAATAACGCACGACGTTATTGTAGTTTAGCTGTATATTATACCTAATTTACCTGTAGAAGTAGGTACCCCTTATTTGATCATACTATACTTACCATTACTGCAGCGAGTAGAATAATTTAACTCTGGTGTCTTCTTCTCCTATAGCGAGAAGGGGTCAGGGGTGACTGCATGAGCCAGCACCAACCCCTGAGGCGTTATTGACCCTTGCCCCGTCTCACTCCCACTTCACAGAATGCAGCACAGTGTAGCCTATAGTTGTCGTATCACTCTCTAGTCGAACTATTCGACTCACAGTGCCATAATGCATACGTGTATCTGCGGCTATCCTAAATTAGTTTTGCTCAATCTCACAGTTTACACGACAATATTATTTTATTAAGTACCTATCTCACCTCCTCTTTAACAGTATCGGTGCTGATTACCTATTGGTAGCAGACAATCAGGTTCACTTTTGTTCCACGTATTAACTCACAATGTTCTCTCCTGCAAATCTATTCCAGATGAACGGAAAGCATATGGCATCGACTTCCTCGAGTACAGCAGCCCTCGAAGATCACATCGTTCGCGAGAGAACAAAACAGATCATTCTACAGTCGATGAGCTTCAAAACCAGCCTCAAGGTAAACTGCATCATGGCTGTTGAGGTTGACGAAGAGCCGACCCGGTGTGTTATTTTGAACGAAGTTTTCTCCTCTGCTGATCGAGCTCGCTTTGTGGCCCAGGCTCCCATCCCGTTTCTCAGTCTGGACCCGGCCACCTACCACAGTGCCACCGAGCAGACAAATGGATTCCTTCCTAGAGTAAGCCACATCAACGCCAGCACAATATCCTCACCAGAGTATACAATGGCAGCAACTCCAGTGAAGTCTGAATCATCGGGAAAGACAAGTCGAAAAGATGTGCACTTCTCTAGTACACCGAGTAAACGAAAAGCGGGACGACCTTGCAGAATTCCTCCCAGTGTCGGAAATATCAAGGAAGAGTCATGTAATGGAGCACTGGATCTTTCCAAATCAGATTCAATTTGTTCCAATGGCGTTAACTTGGACGAATCCACTGAATCTCAGACATACAGTGAATCTCTTCGAAACATGCTCCGTCTTCAACAAAAACTTCCAAGTGATCCCTATAATCAACGAAATTTTCAAACTGTATCGTTAAGTTTGTCAAATTCAACGGAAGAAAATTCTCCTAACCAGACAAAGGAAGAAATAAAAACTGAACTATTCAATAACAACAATGGGGGAGAAAAATCATCTGATAATCAGTATAATTCCATGCTTCCAGTTTTCCCCCCAGTAAAGGTTAGTTACCATACTTCAGGTAATGGAGTGGTAACTAAACCAAAAAGAAAACTATCCTCTGCATTGGGTGGAGTCATTACCAAACGGTCCGGATCATCCAAAGTGTTTGCCTGCAATCAATGCAAAGAAAACTTCAACTCCCTAACTTCCCTGTGCAAGCACACTTTCTCTGTACATCGAGCATTTCGGTGTACCTTTTGTGGCGCAAACTTCACACAGCGATCCAATTTACAGCGCCACTCTCTCAAGCATGTTGGTTTTAAGCCCTTCATCTGCAACGTGTGCACAAAAGCCTACTATCGTAAGGACCACCTAGTCCGCCATATTGAGGTGACCCATCCCCATGTAGAACCCAAAGCAAGTATCACAGTGAAGCTGACTTCCTCAGAATGTCTCGAGTACCTGGAGAAGATGCATAAGGAGGATGGCAGTAGTACACCAGTAGTTGCTGGGTCACCAAGCCAATTGGACCAGGGCGGCGATGGTAACTCTCTCCACTCCGACGATCAAACTGCCAGTCTATCTGTTAGTCAAATGCTCGGTGATCTTCCAGAAGACGACGAGACAATGGAAGAGGGAATAATCGATGGAGAGCACGTGGAGATTGTTGAGCCGGTGGATGTTGTTGAAGACTCGATTGACGCACCCAACGACATGGACAGCATCAAGGAAGAAACAGAAGAAGAGGTTCCAGTGAATGAAAATGAGCATCCTACACTTGAAACTGGAACCACTCTGAAGCGCATGAAACAGGAAAGCTCGACATTCGCGTGAAAAACATTTAAGTATAGCTAGGTTTATACAGATAAAAGAACCCATAATATGTTATCTTGATTTTTACATGTTTGTACAGTATTGCTTTTTTTCACCATGTCGATCATGAACTATATTGATTAATTCTTATTCATTACATTCTTCTACGAATCTTTTTATTAATAACAAATTCAGGCTGTGCATAGCTCACTTCAAGTCTTCCTTTTTAGAAGAGACGTAATTTATTACTTTTTGTTGTTATATTTAATAAATTTAGTTAATTTGTTCTTTTATAACACTGTACGCATAACAAATATTTCTAATGTGCTATACATAATATCTAATTTTATTATATGTATTATTTTGATTTTAAATCCATTTTTATATTGAATATATCTAATTTATGATGTCATTATTTGTACATTTAAATTGATTTATGCTTCATTTCCATTTGTTTTATATTATTATTCATATTTCTCTTTAACAGTTTTCCATTATACCGTATTATCATTTATTTCTGTACGATAAAAATTCATTTTCAAATAAATTTATAAAATAATATAAAATTTGATAGTAGAATTTAATTTTAATGCATAATTTCTATGAGCTATAAAGAAAATTGTATATAATTTTTATTTTATAAATATTTTCAGAAATGTATTATTTTGAAAATTTCATTTAAAATTGAACCTGATATAAATCTTAGTTTAGAAAGTAGTCAACACTTTTGGATCCAATTAATCCTGTCATTTTAATAAAATATATTATTATTTTTTCCAATTAGTATAACTTCTAATTTAATCTACGGATTAATCTAATGTTTTATCTTCCTCATGAATAAAAATATATATGTAAAGTATCTATAATTTTATTAAAGAATTTTATCTGTCGAATGTCTTAAAAATATTTACGTGGATCATATTATGAATATAGCATATATTTTGCGTATTTTATTAAAAAAACTTATGCATTTTGTATCATTTAAGAATAATTCTGAGCATTATAAAGCATTATCACTTCACGTGATTATGAAGTACAGCATTTGTTGCACAAAATATTCTATATTTAGATACAAGTAAAAAACGAAATAATTAAGTATAAAGGTATATATTATGTAAATATATAAGTATAAATTTACTCTGCATACAACTTTTCACCCTATATCAGCCGATGATTAATAATATGACGTATTATCTACGACTATATCTATAATATCTACAGCTTTAAATAGAATCCATATGTACACTCGTACATGCATGAATAATAAAATAAAATAAAATATATCTAAAATTTTAAACACAAAATATATCAATAATTTTTAGTCAACAAAATAGCTTTGATGTGTTTGCTTCGAGAAAATATTTTCAGAAAAGACATTCAAAATAATTAATTATGTATTATAGGTTGTATAATTCATTCCTTACCTATTGATATATATATACTTGTGAATCGTAAAGTTCATAAATCCATTAGGTATACCTATGTAGACGATGTTTTTCCTTATGCCAGAATTCCTTATTAGCGGAGCATAGTTTTCTGTATATACTTCTAAATATATTTAAATAAATAAATGAATGGGTAATCTATAATATACTGAGTATAATATGTATTTAAATTTAATAGCAACAATTTTTTATTTAGTTGGTATTTAGTTATAGGTAGCAGGGTCGTAGGGAAGTTTCATAATCTGGGGGTGCTGAGTTTAAAAAGGCGCAATTTACAAAATTTACAATCTCATATTATGAAATAATATAATATACAATTTTGTAATAGAATTCTGTAACATATGAGTGACTTATAACATGTTATATATTATAGGTATCAT
>JAYRBW010142157.1:0-15001 GCA_036023295.1 Invenusta paracnida | reverse complement strand
TGTTTATAATAATGCTGTTATTTAAGTAGATTTATTGTATTAAAATAAATAAATTCTATTGGACATCGGGGCATAGCATTAATTTTAGCATTCTACGTGAAAAACTGCAGGCAACCGTGAAATATCAAATATAAATTTAACCGCAAGTTTTCTGTTTTAAATTCTGATTTTTCATAAGTTTGGTATGCTATTTTTATACTATTGACACTAAAGATAAGGAGTATACGGGTTGTTTAAGAAGTTCCTACGAGTTGGAGTAAAAAGTAAAATAAAATAATAAATATACAGTAGATTATAAATCCAGATTTATTATAACTTGTTATGTAAAACTGTAAATAAATAACACATGTAAGCAAATAGTTCAAGGTACAACTCAATATTATCATATGGATCAACTTGGTAGCCATTATGTTCAATACATCGATGAAATCGATGAAATCGACAGAAGATACGTTTATTAATTGAAGCTAATAGTTCTTCAGGAAAGCGATTGAACTTTGTGATTATTACATCTTTCAACTGAGCTACGTTGCATGCTTTATGCGAGATTATTTTACGTTTCAATATGCCCTAATTAAGAGCATTGTCGCATGACGTAAGGTCTGGGGCCAAGGTGTTGGTTCAAATTTGTCGATCCAACGATCTTGAAAAGTTTCCGTAAGATATCCTCCTTGTTGCATGAGCTGTGTGCGCAGGCGCACCCATCTTTTTGCAAATGAGAGTCAAGGAGAATACCCCTTTCTTCCAGAGCAGGAGGACGAATTGTGTCCGAAGCATGTGAGTATATTTTTCTGGTGTGATACCTCCAATTAGAAAAAATGGACCTATTAGGCGCCTAGCTGACATTGCTGCCCATATCATGACGGTTGGTGCGGGTGTTCTGCCGCACTTGCTCAGTAAAATGAGGGTTTTGCTTAGACCAAAATGAAAGCATAATGTTAGCACCACCACGACCCTCAGCATACACCGCACATTCGTCGGAGAAAAAGATTCTGTTTCTTCTGGCGTTGTTATCGAATTTCTCTCAAATTTGTTGACAAAATTGAACACGATTTAGTCTATCTTTATCACTAAGAAATTGTACCTTTGTTGATCTCTAGTTTTTATCAACAATATCTTTTTTCATTTTGTTGTATAAAGTCCCTGGTTTTACTTGTTATAGCTCATCTGATAGTCTTCTTAATGACAAATGTGGCTCGTCACGTATCAAGAAGTCTCAACATCATCTGCGTGATCACCTCTCTTTCGTTTGGGCGTCCAGACCAGACCAACTTATATCAAAGATTTTGCCCGTTCGGAAAAGTTTTTCTACCCATATTTTGATAACTCTGGTATCTGGAGGGGGGGGGGGGGATCTCCATCAAATCTTAATTGTCTCTTCATAGTCTTTACTGCAGTGACACCTTTGTCACATTCATGGTACCAAGTAGCCGCCAGTACTCTAGTGTATTCAATCGTATAATACACACTCTTATCACCATTTTTCTGTACAACTGTAATACAATGTTATGCTGCAATATTAAATTTTAAATGTTATAGAATTCATAGAATTTAAATTCATTGATTTATTCATACATTTGAAATACATTTTTAACATAGAATATGCAATATATTCCAACTCGTCGGAACTTCTTAAACAACAAAGGTATTTTGCTTTTAATCATGCTCACAAACTTTGAAATTAGCGCAAAATTTTCAATTTCATTTTGTGCTTTTGTTTAAATAACGAAATAAATATAATTGATATTTAAATGTTATTTTAAATTGTTTTTAAATATAATGATTGGTTGCTATAGGAACGTATATTTGGTCAGCGTGATAGGTTGCGCATGAGGGAAATGTATTTATTTTCTTTAAGGTGAGTTGTTTCTCTGAAATGATGTCAATTAGGATGTCTAATTTGCAGTTGTAGGTATATCTTTAATGAGAGAGAAAGAAGCCTAGAATCAGCCCTGAGTCCTCGTGTCAAGTTAGAGAGACCCTACTTTCAAGCTAGCTGGTATTATATAACAAAGGAAACAGATAAAAAACTTACAAAAAGTATTAAGGTGAGAGTCTTGGACAGATATAAACTATCCTGATAACAGGGGGATAGTTATTCTCCCCTCTTTCTCTCTCAAGGCGAACACAAGTTGCTCTTGATGTAGCCCAGCGTCACCCTGCATTGACACCAATTTATAATCTAAAATCTGGGAAGCTGGCAGAAAATAGAAGAGACTGGAAAATCTTGATGAGACGGTGACAATCAAAGACTCTTAAATGCACATATTAAATACAGAATATCCTGTATATACATGGATGATATGTTTTCTGGTGACATCTGTAGGCTGCAAGGGAAAACTCTTGAGTCCCACCAATTCCTAAGGTCGTATCACAAGCTTACCTCAATAAATCAATAAATCAACCAATCAACAATGAGTGGATAAATTAATTATTCTTTTATTGTCATTTCCTTAAATAATATAATTATAAATATGTACAATATGTATATTTTTTAATATCAATGATGATTTCTTATTTTATAAATCGAAAAAATCTTTTATGTTTTTGAAATTAATTTCCAAATATATAATACCGTTTTCCTAAAACTATATTATACCATTAAAATATTAATATTATGAATAGTAAAAAAACAACACCCAGCTGTTCATTGATTTAAAATATATATTACCATGTAATTTTGTCAAGATGTACATATTTATCAAAATATTATTATGTAATTATGGTATGCATATATTATGTATATACTATCATTAATGCGAGTATATTTTTATTTTTGTTGAATAATTTTGTTTTTGAAGGCACCTGATAAACTCAAATTTAAACATCCTTTTTGTGTGCCAATATACTTATCATTATTATATCAAACTTTTTCATTCGGCTGCTTCTTGCAAATCCATTTTTATTGTGTGCGTTCTTGAGGAAATCGTATTGATAGGTTTCTCGATTAACTTAAACATTTCGTATATACATATATTAGTATAATGACAAATATCTCTACATTATTTACACGCTAGAACAGTTTGTAACATGTAAAGTATACTTTTAGAGTTCGTTTTGTTTCATCAGGAATGCAAAAATAAACAAAATTGAAAAACGACATTTTTTGGTCAAACGCGATATAATATATTCAAAAGCGGCGGCTATAGTGTTAGTTTCTATAGTAATAGTTTCTATAGTGTTAGTTTCTATAGTAACAGTGTTACACTATTCTAAAGAGTCGCCAGCATCGCTGTACTTTAAGATCTTCAGAATGTTCTTTAATAAACGATAGCTTAATTTACAGAACGCGATTTACCGCCTATTCTTTACAATTTTGGCAGAATGTTTAATTGGAATATTGGAATAAGACTGTGTTAAAATTACGAGATTCAACTCTTCATATGTAAATTGAAACGAAGCATTTTCTAAATTATCATTTACTTGTGTAAAACGCAATGTTTTGAAGAACAGACTGTTGTCTATATCGGGAGTGGGACTTATGAAGTACAAACATTTGTTCTCCAATATATGGGGTGTCGTTCATTCTTTTGCATTGTTTGTAAATGATTGGCAGAAACTAATTGTCAGATTATTTGTTATCATTCTGTACTTATAGTGTGTAGACCTCAATAGTTTGTATTAATTTATAAAGCTAAAGACATCCCATCGACATGCGGCCTAATATTGAAGTGAATAATTCAATTGGAATATTTCTCTCTGTATATTATATGTATAAAGGCCATATTATAACTCGATGGATATATGTAGATGACGAATATTTAACATTTTGAATGTTATCTAGCTAAGATTCATCCACGAAGAATAAATATCTCAGCAATAATATCAATATAGAAGATGGGTGTTGTACTTTAAATATACGTAAATGAGATATATCTGAACAAATTAACGTAAGTAAACCAACAGTTTGAAGAAGTCAGTTTGTCGTCAAATAGATCCTTTAAACATTTTTAATGATAAGGATAAAAATAGTTGGTATATATTATACTAACTGAAATATGTTAGATTGCTGTTCAACCGACATGTAGAATTATTTTGATTAATTTCTATGTTATTATACCCATGAGACCATTCCAATTATGATGTATTCAATCAATGAAACAATTTTGTTTTAATTTTATGCATCTCTCACATTTTTTAACCCGCTAAATTTATTCTATTTCTTTCATGTATATCTTAATAAACATCGAATAACATATTGTGTTAATCAAACGTAGACTGGTCTGTTCAGGAATATGTCGCAAACTAAAAGTCGCCCACAAGGGAAATTGAAGTACTTTTAAATGTGATTTACTTTTCATTTTGTTAATTTATATTTTCATTTCAACTGTGTTGCTGCTAAATATACATTCATGCGATTGCCCTTTTTGTAATATCTTGCTTAGAGGACTGTCAGGTGTAGTTTTATTTTCTGTGAAAAAGCTCCAACATTTAAACGAACTCCTCTGAAAGTAAATGTTATCATAACGACACTGTTATTTCTGATTTAGATTGAGTAATTCCCAATCGTAAGTATGTATTAACATTAACCATCCCTGGGGAGCTCTCTGTAATCATCAAATTGACAGATAAGAGTTTTGGAACTTTGCATGTTGTCTAACATATTTCGGTGAAAAAATTGTAAAATAAAAAAACGAGGTAAAAGTATCAAAGTATTATTTTTTAAACAAATAATTAAATATAATTTTTTTGCAGTAAAACTTATTTCCATAGAGTAATTCGAATTGATCCCATGCTATTAATTAATACACGAATCAGTGCTTCGTCGATTTTGTGAAAAAAACTGCGTATTTGATATAAAAAGTAAGTTTTGCTTATTTTTTTACAAATGATTGTAGAGTACAGTGTGGTCCCCTCCCCTCCCCTCCCCTCCCCTCCTTTCCCCTCCCCCTCCCTCCTCCACCCCCTTGCTTCTCCGCATCCTCCTTCCCCTCTTCACCCCTCCCCCTTCTCTCCCCTATAATAGGGTTAAAATTAGGTACCTTAAACGATATCGGTACTGCCTGTTTTTGGATATTATCTCGAAGCTATGTCTGTGTATACGTTTGTGTGCGTGTGTATCGTAAACAGTCAAGTAAACTTTATTTCAAATCATTTTTATAATAGTTATTATTAGATTTGATCTTAAACAGACAGCTTTTACGTATAATTATGCATAATTTTATTTATTGATTAAGCAATATAGAAGGCTCAAGTTTTTCCTTGTTTATTTTATATTATCTATCTAATAATAATAATAAATAATTCATTTATAAAAGTTATAAAAACAGGCATATACAATTTGATTGATTGATGAATATGTCGTGTCCTATTTACCTCAAATTGAAATTATATGCCAACAAATTCAAGTACAGTTAATAAGCAGTATTAATTATATAGGTGTGTCTAGGCTTTGTCTAGCAATGTATCGCGTGACAGATAAAATAATTAATAACGTCATTATCTCAAGGAATTGCATTTATATATAATGATTCAAAGATGACTGTCTAGCCGCCTAGGGGAGGGCTCAAATCTTCATTCCAAGGAATTGGGTTTGCGTTCGAAAGTTTTACATGGAATAGAAAGTACCTAAATATTTCAAACGGCTGCATATTGGTAATTAATACTCTGGTGACTTTGAGACTTTGGAATCACCTCGAGGTCATCATGGGCTTTCGGATAAGTTGTGGTCGATATGCTTATCACCCTTAGCAACGGGGTAAATTTGATTAATTTGTTTGCTTAAGACTATTGTGACTGAAAGGGTTAATTAAGGAAAAAGTGGAGCTCGACATGGAAAGGTAGAGCTCTTGATGTGTAAAGGTAGAGATCGACATGGAAAGGTAGAGCTCGACATGGAAAGGTAGAGCTCGACGTGTAAAGGTAGAGATCGACATGGAAAGGTAGAGCTCGACATGGAAAGGTAGAGCTCGACGTGTAAAGGTAAAGCTCGACGTGTAAAGGTAGAGCTCGACATGGAAAGGTAGAGCTCGACGTGTAAAGGTAGAGATCTACATGGAAATGTAGAGCTCGACGTGTAAAGGTAGAGCTCGACATGGAAAGGTAGAGCTCGACGTGTAAAGGTAGAGCTCGACGTGTAAAGGTAGAGATCGACATGGAAAGGTAGAGCTCGACATGGAAAGGTAGAGCTCGATGTGTAAAGGTAGAGCTCGACGTGTAAAGGTAGAGCTCGACGTGTAAAGGTAAAGCTCGACGTGTTAAAGTTGAGCTCGACATCTACTTACACATGCCTATCTCAATATTTCGTCTACTACAGGACCCCTTCGTCCACCAGATAAAATTGTAAATACTTGACCTTAAATGACCCGATTTATACGGGCTATATCCCAAAATGAAAACAACCCTGGCGATAGTTCGTAATAGTTCTCGAAGATTCCAAGGTTTCAAAATCATCTGTTACTTAATTAACGAGACATATTCCTTTGCAACGTATACTTTTAATTCTCCTTAAAAGCTTTCGGGAATTTCCAGATATCGCAGCGACTTAGGCGACACCCCAAGATAGGCCAGCTGGTGTCATCCAAATATGCACGAACCCTTCTTACATCGATGTAATTTTGCAAAAACATAAATAATCTACCATTTCCTGTCGATGTGCTGTTTTCAGATTTCCTTCAGTGTTCGCCAAATTAGCGATGCAGGCAGGACAGCTTTGGTGAAATATTAATGAGACCCTTGCCACGTGACCGACCATACTCAGTGAACTGACGACAGGGAGAGGGGCGTTATTACGTTCCTTTCTCGAAGTCCTCTCTCGTACAATGACAGGGGAGATCATTGAGGTGGGTGTGTATAAACTCATACGGTGCTCTGTTGTCCGCTGTGGGGAGATTGTTTCTGTAGAGAACATGACAAGGATTTATGTTGCAAACCTGTAATTTATTAATGCGGAACCCTGCGTTACATATACCGAAAGGTTACGAAAGGTTCTGATAAATATTAAGTTCATTTAATTTTCGATATTATTAACGACGTGATGAGGGTTCAACTTTATGTCAATAACTTTTCAAACTTTACGCGCTGAGAAGTGGGCTTATGTTAAATATTCTAAACATGGTCTAATTGTGTGTGATGCAGATTATTATGACTGGCGGTTCAAATAGAAAAGTTGCACATGTAATATGTAAAGTGTTCAACATACTACTGATAAGACAAGATGTCAGGCGAAAGTAGTATGAAACATGAATTTTAAAATTTAAATTATGCAACATTTATAATTAAATTTATGAATTTTGGGAGTTTTTTAAGGGTGGAATAAAGAGTAAAGAATAAAACAATTCTAAATCCATCAAAATTGGCCATTCTTTACGATTTATTTTCAGATCATCAGCTCTTCATTAGATACAAAATATGCATCCTAATTTATAAAACAAGGAATTTTAAATTTTCCGTCTAAAACACGTTTCTTCATCAAAAGAAAAAGAGTTTTTTTTATATGTGGATAGAATTACACATTTTTATCAGTTAGAAAAGTGGAACTTCGAGTTTTTGAAATAATATCTGCAAGTGAACTTATTTTTATTCTAATGTGTTAGTTGAATAATGATTAATAAACATATTATATAAATCAGAACTTGAAATATGAATTTCATCAATTTCAAGAGAGATATGCATTGAAAAAGCATTTTTTGTCAATTTTGCATTTGTGTAATTTACATCGAATTTAATTATAAATTCAATTTATAAAGTTGAATACTTTTAAATTTACAGAAAAAATGCTTTTTTTAAATGTTGAAATTAGTTTTTTTGTACAAATTGCTTTATTTCTTTGTAATATAACTTGTTTATTTTATCTAGCGTATATTCCAATTGATACCTCCTATTTTATCTCTAGTACTATTTATATACGTATATTGATAAATACATAAAATGATATTATTATGCTTTTATATTACTCCAAAATTCGGTTTCCAAAATTATTTCCAAAAAATACAAATATATTTATCTAAACTGGAAGGTTCTAAAGAAATCTAAAACAATGGTTTTAAAAGTTGCGGAATATAAAAACATGAAAAGTTCGTGTACCTTATATCGCTGCGTCTTTTATTAAAGAAAGAAACTGCCAGGAAAACAAAACAAAAAAATGCCAGTAAAACTAAAGATCACGGGCCAATTCTCACCCCGGATAGACGCCATTTCTACAGAACGGGGTTAATAGACTACAGGTATAACTCGTCAGTCAAATGTACTCTATTTAATTAGTTAGTTTGAACTAAAGTTTGTATCTTGGTATACCCGGCTGCCTATATAATATAAAGAAATGAGGCAAACATGTTAGGTGAACATCAAAATGAAGTATTATAACCTCATACATGCATGCGTCGGGAGACATTTTCATTATTTAAAGATGGAGAGTGCAATTTGTTTGTTCCATGCAATGGGAAACGACGAGACTCTTAATTTACTAAAATGACTGCGACACATACTTGAAAGAACCATATCTTTCCAGGGATGATACACCACTACAAGTGACATCGTAATGCACTAATCACATCTAAAAGGAAAATTGGCGAAATCTTCCAACTGTATACATGACAAATAATATTGAATAGCTGCCCGGGCTATAACCGGGCTATCGGGAGTTTCAGGGGTGCTTCCCTGGCTATCAATGAGGTCACAACGGTCTTTGCTTGGCTGTTCGTTACTATTTGATTGAAAGAAATCTCAACTCTAGTTATACCTAGTTTCTATATTTTAACGAGTAGCGTGCGAAGATATTTGATTGTATAATGATTATAAACTATTATAATATATGCAGAACAGACACATTGATATAACTTTAGAAACTTAAGCCTCGAGGCCCCATCACAAAAGCTGCGGCCATTTTGTTGTTAATTGTTTTAAGACTATATCAATATATTTGTCAAGGGAGATATGACAAGTGTGGCCACAACTTTGCATTGGCCAGCGGTTCCAAAGCTTCAAGGTCATCAGTTGCTTAGTTACCCGCTTAGTTACCCGCCTAAATGACCGCTTAGTTACCCGCTTAAATAACCGCTTAGCTACCCGCTTAGTTACCCGCTTAGTTACCCGCTTAAATAACCGCTTGGTTACCCGCTAAGTTACCCGCTTAGTTACCCGCTAAGTTATGGCCGCTTCAAGGTAGGGCTTTCGTAAATTTCTGCCATTACTCTAAGTCTGGATGTGTAGCATAGTCCAGCAGCTGATGAGGTTTATTCAAATGAATACGCCGGATTGAATGACCTCAAAATCTAAAAGGTGTAATTTGTTTCTAGATAAAAAATTGATTTTTGTCGTGTTTCTGTCGTGGATAAAATATTTTATGAGTATTTTACTGCTTTCCATATTAAAGAATAGACCGAGAAAGTTACAATCTACATCTTACAATCACAATTAGCTGTATACATAATAAAATGCACCGTCTAAATATACTTGAATATTAGTTACTAACCTAAGGTTTGCTATGAAATAGCCGTGATAACGGATATTCAAATATATCTGCAATATAAATAATGTGATTTAAAACATCAATTTTGCTTGTCACATGCAGATAATAACTAAATGAACAAAATGATATGTGCATTCTTATTAGAAATATGAATAATACGTTTAATTTCTGAAAAATATGCATTTTCACGTAAACTGGTCAAAATCACACACATTTTTCCTATCATTGAATATATGGGAATAGTAAAATGCTCATTATATACATAATCCACGGCAAACATTCCTTTTTATCAAGATACAAATTATACTTTTAGATCATTTTGAGGTCATTCAAATTCGGCGCTTTTCATTTGAATAAACCTCATTGGCTGCCGAACTAGCAGTCCACAACATCCTGAATGAACCTCATTGGCTGCCGAACTAGCAGTCCACAGCATCAAGAGGTGGTTTTATTTGTCAAGTTTTTAGTTACCAAACAAGTTGAGATAATCAATTTGTTAACTAAACTGTTTACTAAACTTCACAATAATAAAGCCACAAAAAAGTTTAGTCAACCAGCCGGAACCACGTTGATGAACTGCCTTGGTAACTATAAATAAACTTCAAGGTTAACTTTCAAAACCCAGATAACTTTATCGCTTAGTTTTAGTTATATATATCGCTAAAGTTAGGAATATAGTTTATTAACATACATTTATAAAATGTATTACCATGAAACTTAATTCATATTGTGTCATTGTTAAGTTAGGAAAAAAGATATTTAAAATGGTCGTCGATTTGCGTACTTGTTAAATTTAGAAAAAATGTGTCTTTACTAATTATATACCCTAATAAGATGAATACATTTCAAGAATTACTTTGAAGTTAACTTCCAAACTGTTGAAGTGTTTACTAACTTATATAATATGCAATTGAAAAATAAATCCACCGATTAAGTATTTTGCTGTTTTTTGTTATTATCCAAACTTTGCTAAAATCCATTTTTATTTTATCATGTAATTTCGCTTCTTTCAAAGAAGTTAGATATATAATAAGTGGAAGTGGTTTTTGTACTCTTCTAATCTGCTTTTTGTATATATTAAAACTAGTTTTCGCTTCAGCTTTCAAGAAGATAATAATATGCGGGAGCTGTTTTTGTAAACTGGGAAATATTAATACCCACCCACCTCAAGTGTGTTGTTTGCGTTCGATATAATTTTAGAATTCGTGCGCAAACTTTAGAGAAAGTAATCCTTTACAGTAAATCTACGCACAAGCATACAGATCTTCAACATTCTTAAAGTCTTTCATCTGGGAATTCTCGCAATTTAATGATGAAATAGTAACCATAATTTAGTAAATACAGTCAGGCAAGGAGGTGGTGGTATTTCAGCTTTAATCCTCTGCTTTAAAACTCGCTTATTTAGAATGCAATTTATCACTTCTTTATATGTAGATACGGTATATTTACATATATATTAACAAAGTAAAGCTATGCTCATATTTATTTCTAAACTCTATAATGGTTACTTATACGGAATACCAATTTGTTTCTTCTGAATTCATTCTATAGTTGTCTAAGGGGAGCCTGAATTGATTACAAAGTGTATAATATTTAAAAAATAACCCAGCTTAATACAGTATTACAAAGCTGAAGATGCTTTTATCGAAGAGAGAAATACTTTTTGAACGAGGAGAAAAATATGAAAGAACGAAAAATTGCACATAAAATTAACCCAGCTGCCTGTTTGCTAATTAAATTTGCACTTTTGAGTAAAATAATTTTAAATGCTCTGCGTAAATAAGTGATCCAAATTATGACTCACATAGTCACATAAATTCCTTGGACACAGATTGCAGGTTAATGGAAACTTACGTCATACAGAATAGTAGATATATATATGTATTTCAAACGGCTCTATTTAGGTAACTAGGCAACCAGCGACCGTGAAACTTTGGAACCACCTAGAAACTATCAAGGTTATTGGGCGGCAAATTTATCATTTTATTTATATCTCCCTTAGGAACGGTGACAGTTAATTCGATGTGTTAGCTATTATTTTAAACAACTGATGACGTTTTAAAAATGGCCAATATGTGACTATAAACGACCCCGTTACCATGTTAGTTACCGACCCTGTTGCTATGAGATGCTTATTTTCCACGCACGTTGCCATGAGCTGATTAGTTACCACGCCCGTTGCCATGAACTGCTTAGTTACCGACCCCGTTGCCATGAGATGCTTAGTTACCGACCCGTTGCCACGAGCTGTTTAGTTACTGACCTCGTCGCCATAAACTGCTTAGTTACCGACCCGTTGCCATAAACTGCTTAGTTACCGACCCGTTGCCATGAGCTGCTTAGTTACCGACCCCGTTGCCATGAACTGCTTAGTTACCGACCCGTTGCCATGAACTGCTTAGTTACCGACCCGTTGCCAATAACTGCTTAGTTTCCGATCCGTTGCCATGAGCTGCTTAGTTACCGACCTCGTTTTTTCTATGTCAGCTTCCATTAATCTCTACAGCAGGAATTTGTGGGATTAAAAGGCATTTATTTCCATCTCATTTCAATTATCTTGCCCTGTCTTAAGATGATTAGTGAAACGTGCTGGTTCATTTCCTACTGACGAGGAAATCTTTCTTCCATTTTTGTCTATTTATCCAAACTTATTCGAGCGCAATGTATGACTTCCTATTTTATTCGAGGAAGAACAGGCCGGCTTATTTATCGAATAGTCTTTATGATACAAAACAACTCCTTTTGAGCGAGTTAAAGTGTCATTTTATCGATGAAGATATTAGTTAGGTATTTTTGAAATATCTAATTTATATGAATGGCATTTCACCTACGCTATAATCGTCGAGCTGATTGAATTAAGGAAAACTCTATTTTCAATTAAAGATAATTATTAACAAGCTTTCTGAATAACACCCCTTATATTACATTAATTAAATTAATTAAATTTGGTTTGATTTAAATTTACAAATGAATTAAAATGAATATGCACCTCGACGAAACCCTCGAATATCTCAAGAAAGATAGTTTTGCTTTATTTACAATATCTTTATAAATTAAATTCACCGAAGTGGTTATTGCCAACCTTCAGAAACAAAGCTTAACCTCTCAAGTAAGCATATCTATATCTGTTGCTATTAGCAACAATACATGTCGAATAATGAAGATACTCCCATAGTGACATCTTACTTTGTATACAATACAATATCCACCTACACTATAAACAGTACTGCTTTCTAGAATTATAATAACCAAGTTTACGATTTCTAAGAAGATGAATGACGAGAATACCATCTTCAAACCTGAGGAAGACATTAATAATGCCAAGTTCGATGGCGTGGAACCATACTCAAAGTCTCTTTGAGGTGGCCCAGATATATGCCAATCACTATACTTTCAATCGGCATAATTTAGATTTCTTTTGAGTCGCGAATTTGTTTTAATATACCGTATATATAATCAATATCCGGTTTCCCTTGAGTATACTGTCTGCATCGGAACTTGAACATATTTAAATTTCAAAATCTACAGCGTCTGCGGCGAGGCTAAATGCGTGCAACTTGGAATGCAATGCATAGATATCAAATTATTATAATCTTCCTTCCTGTTTTATTTAACCTATACCTACAACAAACTTATATACCTATCCATTATGTATCTACCAAGGTTTCACATTATTTTGGGATATATGCATATTATACCAACTCGGAATTGATATAATTTCACGGGTGAGTGATTATCTCATATCCTCTCAGTCATGCCTCACTCGAATTAATGAAGTTTCCTAAAGGTTGAAGATGTCTGTCTTACTGAATTTTCTTACCCCACCCCCCCCTCTGAACTCATACAATAATTCAACGTCCTGTAACCAAGTTATTTCCACATTATACTAGATTATACTAAAATATACTAGAATATAGTCACGAGATATGCAATGTTATAGCTGAGACCGAAATAAAGGCAAAAACTAAACAGTTGAACATTGTACCTAGGATATGTACACATTTGTTGATGAGGCGTGATTAGCTTAGAATGAAAAATATATAACAAGAAATGGATTTAAATAATGCATAAATTAAAGGCTATAATATACCTACCTACCTACCTACCCACCCAGCGTACGAATTGCAGAGTAAAATTATAAAGCATAACTGATGTTGGTTTAGTGCGGTTATAAAAATATAAGATGTAAGAAATAACGAGAACGAACAGCAAGTTAGACAAATTCCCGCTGTGCCAAGATTACAATTATATACAAATCTTACTTTGTATACTCACCCATATTATGCTGAAAGTAATCAATCGATAATTAGCTCAATGCTGCAGCGCAAATCAGTTTGTTATCAGCTGTGTGAATGTGAACCGGGGTTCGAACTTGCGATCTTCAAGTTTGAAGGTAGGATCTGTAGTACAGTGCTACCAACTTGGCTACTGCAGCAGCTGTCCTAATGTAAAACTTTACCTGTAAGAAATTGCATGCATTCTTATATATATGTTAAACAGAAAATAGCATAGAAATGCAACAAACGATTTAAATTATAGCATTTAAACTGTTGTGTTGTACAACGACGACGCATTCTTATTGTAAACTCAATGCAGGAGTATCGATTGCTTTGAAACGGCGGTATTATAAATAAGTATAGGCGAGACATAAGGAGAACTTTCAAATCAGAAATACTATCTGATCCAAGCATATCTTATCGAGACAGTGTCGAAACTTTAACCGTAAAATTTTCTGCAAATTCTAGCTGTGAAAGCCGTTTTTCAATAGCTGCTCGAATAATTGAGCTATCGTGAGTTTTAGGAGACCCTGTCCCGTCTATAAAATGTTTAAAATTGGAAATTGTTTCGGTACGAATATAATTAGTACCAGAGAAATGGATACAATCAATAACCTACTCGACTTAAAGGTTACTTTTAAACGTGTTTGAAGAATGAATTTTTAAATTTAGAAACAAACTAAAAATTTGTTAAGAAATTTATTTATTATTTTCAATTATGTGGCTTTTTGCTTTAATCCCATTCATGCATCTACACGCATCCCCTAAAAATGTCAAACTTCCTGGCGGAGTGGAGTTTTGAAACTTGGCATATATATTTAGGTAAGCGAGGATGTTTTGTAACACATTCCATTAAAAAAAGAAAGAATTAATTTTTTTTAAGTTAAAAAAATCTGGAACATATTATTTTCAGAACAAAATTTTCTATGTTAAAAAAATAGCAGAAGTAATCACAAATATTACAGTATATTATCTAAACAATAATTTATGTTTATTATATAAGTACCAAAAATAAAAGAATTTCTCTGATTTTGAAAATTGAAATATTTTTATTTTTACATAAACGGTATTTTTTAAACAAGGTCGCGTGTTTTCTTCATTATTCCACTTTTAATGGATAAATTCGTAAATTATCTTGTTATAAATGCTACTTCGGCGGAGTGAATTTACGAGCAAAAAGGCCATTAAGACAATAGACGGCACCAGAAAAGTCTACAAAAAATGTAACTACCCAGTCAGGCGTGAATTTAGGGGGGGGTTGTAGGTGCAGATACGTACTCCCCTTCAAGACAACTCTGTCGGGAATTATTGTCGA
>JAYRBW010142146.1:0-15001 GCA_036023295.1 Invenusta paracnida | reverse complement strand
CCCGTTTTCAAGATCGGGAAAACGTATTGCTAAAAACCTAGGTAAATTCCCGTTTTCCCGAGTGGTGGGAACCCTGTTAAAATGTTTTGGTATTTTTGAAGTTGTAGCTTGAAGTTTCTGTACCTTTCAGTATAATCTAGCTAATTATTACTAGACTGTCTTTGATTGGCCGTGGCCTGTAAGTTTACTTCATGGACCGTGAATTATCTAGCTATTTCCGTTTCTACCAAAGCTGCTTATGATTTATGCTTGTTGAAAATGCTTCGATTAGAAACAGAAATATTACCCCTGCTATTCAATGATTTTGCGACTTTTAATTAACACAAGTTCTAATTGTAAAAAATAAAGCTTCTAAATTTAAGGAATTAATTCACTGGGCAACATTAAACTTTTTTTGCTGACTAAGATCTGACACTTGTTTCTTACTAATTTGGGGTCACTGAACCCAAACATAACATTGTTTTTTGTGTATCACGTCAAGTTTTTATGTTTTACATTTTCATTTTTTACATTTTAAATAAAATCACTAAAACTGTACCCGACTAAAATAATTTTTACAAAATAAAAACAAACAAATATGCTAAGATATATTAGTATAGATATAACAGTTGGAATACATACAGTTACTTAATGATACAGTAAATAACACACCAACGTAAATACATAATAACCTTCATGTAAAAGAAATTTTCGCTTGTAGGATTGTCTGGAGTACACCTTTTCTGGACAGTCTCTTTGAATACTCCAACAATAGTCGGCCATCATGTGAGTATCCCAGCTTCCTTGGTAACACTCCTCCATTACTTTCAGATCCTGATGAAAACGTTCGCTGTGTTCCACGCTGACATTGCCAAGGTTTTCAGGAAAGTCATCAAGGTGACTATTGAGAAAATGCATTTTTATGCTCATGTTGCAACCCAGATGATGATAGCTATTAAGCAATGTTTCAACTAAATCTTGGTAATTCTCAGCTTTTTTGTTCCCAAAAAAATTGTTTACAATAGAGACAAAAGAATTCCAGGCTCTCTTCTCTATATAATTCATAGGACTTGTGAAATTTAGATCTGTCATCAGTTTTCTGATTTGTGGCCTGTCAAAAACACCGGCATTTGTTTTTTCATAACTAAGTCCGGGGAAAATAGTGCATATGTATTTAAAACAATCACCTTCTATGTTAAGTGCTTTAACAAACTGTTTCATCAATCCCAGTTTGATATGAAGAGGAGGAAAGATGATTTTTTCCCGATTCACTAGTGGTTGGTTTATGAAATTTTGTGTCTCCAATAGTTAGACATGTTCTTAACGGCCAGTTCTTCTGAGTCCAATGCTTCTCCCTTGCTCGAGAATCACACTGACACAAAAAAACATGGATACTTTGTATAGCCTTCCACAAATTTCCATTGTGGAGTTACACACACTTGAAACTTCTCTTTGAACTATCTAAAATTAATCGCCACTCATTTGGATCATACTGTGTCATACCAACTGCATTTAAAAAACCGGACACATCATGACAATAAACGAGTTTACTGTCAATTCTAAAGTACTGCAAAAGACAGTGTTCCTGCGTACGATAAAACGTTACTTTTGTACCAAGCTGAAGTAAATTCTTGTCATTCAATCTTGAAGCAAACAGCTCTGATGACTCTTTTGAGAGAGATAAGAATCTAACTAAATCATTCAATTCAGCCTGATTAAATAACTGAGGCTTCACGGTTGTACCATGGTCTTCAAAATCCATATCACTATCATGTTCAAAAACATCTGGTGAAATATCCTCGAGTGAAGAAAGGTCTTTATAAACTGAAACAGGTATTTCATTTGAATGAGGTATACTGGGCGAATTGATGAATTCAGACATGGGTAAATAACACATTTCTTAGTTTTTTTATTGTAACCAGAAGTCTTTACAAGGTAAAAATAGCAATCATCTAGATGATTTTTAGGCTCACGCCATATCATAGGAATACCAAATTCTAGTTGCTGTCTCTTTCCCTTGGAACACTGTCGTAAATTTTACACACAGGGCTTACACACTTGATGAGGAGCCCATGACTTGTCCTGATCTTCCAGTCGAATTTTAAAATAAGCCAAATACACCTTATCTACAAAAACAGCCTTTGACTAGGTATAGTGAAGCTTCCACATATGTAACAAAAGCTATCTGGATTGTTGATACACCGTCTTCTAGCAGACATTATGAAGTCGAAATAAATAACAGTCAACAGAGACAATCACAAGACGATATTCCAGTGGTAAATGCAAATTCACAAAACGATTAATCTAACAAAATCAACAGAGATACTAGAAAGCAATATTCCAATGGTATATGTATGAGATGTGTGTATTGGCTACACTGTCTTGCTATGCATACCTATATAGAGTAGGTAGGTACTATCTGCTCTGATTTAGCCAGACTTCCTGTCTATACCTGTAGCTATCTAGCAAGCTAGTGGTTTGATTGTTTTTATCTGGTAAATATTACTTTAGTCGGGTACAGTTTTAGAAATGTTATATAACATGTAAACAAATGTAAAACATAAAAATGTAAAACAAAATTTGACGTGATACGCAAAAAACAATGTTATTTTTGGATTCAGTGACCCCAAATTAGTAAGAAACGAGTGTTATATCTTAGTCAGCAAAATTTGTGTTGCCCAGTGTTATGAATCAAATTAATGCCTACACAGAACCAACAAAGTATAGTACTTTTAAACCTGCATACGTTTATTTTGAACACATGGGTTAATGCATGGTAAGGTCGCCCATTTAGAGGACATGAACAGCAAACAATAAAGTTCTAAATCTATACTTCAAAATTAACAAACATTAATATATCTATTTTACATGTTTTATATAATATTAAAAATATAACTTTTTGATAAAAAATAATTACATTTAACATCTAAAAATAGTGAAATTTTACGTATGGGACTTATTTATAGTTATAAAAAATAATATATAACATCAATGCATTTGTTCATAACTTATCAATACTTGGTATAGTCATAACTAATTTTAATTATAATTACTTAATTAGTTAGCTACTTATTCAGTGAATTTGGATATACAATATTATAGTACGCTTAGTACGACCTCGAAAGGACCCTACAATTTTGCTCGTACTAACCGATGCTAGTATTGACCGAGGTTATAAAATGGAATACATAAAATAATGAAACTGCATTTTATTGTATATTGCTGTATACTAACTACATAATAAGTACGTATACTACATACCTACAATAAAGTTCACTTTTAGTACATACCATGATTGAAACAACTGAACATAATAAATATCATAACAAAAAGGTGAGATTTTTTAGTTTTTTACGCCTTAAGAATCTGAAATATAAGCTTACACAATCTAGAATAAACAAAAAATAATTCTTGGATTTGTATGCAATATCTGGAGTTGTAAAATTCTTCTTCTAATGGTCGTTTCTTTTAGGATGACTGTTTTTTTATTCCAAACTGTACTTATTGATGGCTTTTGCTTTTTCACATTTCTTTGCATTATTATTTGCTCCTATTTCTCAATTTTTTTAAAGTCTTCATTCTCTTCAATCCCCATTTTAGTTTCATTCTTATCCTTGTATGCTTTTCTCTTAGTCTCATCGCAGTTTCCTATATTTAAGCTTATTAATTAAGGTCATTAATTTTTAACCAAAGATTATGAATATATTCTGTTGTTTTTGCGATATTGACATCTTCAAAGAATTTAAGAACAAGTTGTTTATTATTACATAATAAATTATATTAAAATCAATATTACTTAATTTATTATTACAAGCAATGAAGACCTATGACATTTTAGGAATTTACGATTATTTTATGCCAAATGTTATGATTTTTAAGATAATAATAAAAAATACTGTATTTTTTATACAGTATACAGTATAAACAAAAAATACATAAATATTAAAAATAATATATAATATATTAGCTATATAAATAGCTATACCTCAAAGCATCTTAAAAGCATTCCTTGGCGACTCTTTTTTGGGTTGTAACTCTTGGCACTCATCCTGAATGTTCTTTCTCCTGAGATCCCTTTGGCTTTAGTTTACTTCTTTCCGAAACTGCATATATCTGCTTTTACTATAAGCTCTCCAGCATTTAGTAAAGATTTTGAATTGGTACATTTATGGAGCCACCATGTATGGATATTAAACTGCAAATGTGTTGGAGTGCAATTAGTCCTTGTGCAGATATGTTATCTGCCAGATTATGTTTGTTGACAGAAAAGCCTCTTTCAACTGAGGCCTACCCATGTAAAAATGGCAATAATTGTTTGAGTACAGGCCAAAGATGAACAGAATGAAATAAATCAACTTGTTGGGATGAGTGATTAAATGCCAAGAATAATGAAATTTTAGATGATGTGTTTAAACAATCCAAAAATTTCAGAAATTCGGCTTTCATTTTATTAGCCTGTCATCTTTTTTAGAACATAGACAATGCGATTGTATCATTTGGTTGACTTAATTGTATTTTGAGCTGTTTTTGGTAGGCAGATATTGTTTGAAATACATCTTCAAATTATTCCACTGATCCAGAATTCGTAAAAGAGCTGATTTGAGACTAAGCCAACGGAATGATACAAAACGAAGGAAATACCAAGCTGTAACATTCGTTACATATTCAAGAGATTTGTAGTCCTCACAACGTGCACTTTAATATTTAAGAAAGAAATGCAGATCTGTAAAAAATCTGTTCAATGTTTATCTCCTCAATTACTTTCAGACCTTTTTTTTAACAATTGTGCATTTATGCAATGGGCAAGATCCCAGCTTCAAAAATGAGGTAACATATTCTTCTTCCAACTGAGAATACAAAGATGGTTTGAACGACTTATTAACGTATGTCGAGATGAAGTAAAATTTTTGGTTTCAATCCAATTTTATCCATGAATGTTTTAAAGTGTTTAATAACCTTTAGAGTCTGATACATTTCAGAATATTATATAACTTGATATTCTGGTGTATAAAGGAAAAACAGTCAGACAATTATGACTTTATTACTAAATAAGCTTTTACAAGAGCGTCATAATATTATTATAGAGCAGCCACAAATAACATTTGTTAACTTGAAAAAACTTCATGTGTCTCATATAATTGACCTAAAAATGCTACAATAAATATTCAAAACTAAAATATATTATAAAAATTATTTATAAAAATAGAATACAAAAAGTGCATAAGTACCTATCAAATTTTATGATTTTCGCCATCATATACAAAAGATGCTTACGACATACATTTCTTTTTCTAAATTCTAATATGTTTCTACAAAAATCGAATATACATACTTGCTATATTACACATTTAATTCACAAAAATATTGTTGAACATTTGTTATGCATTTAACTTTAATTTTTCTAAAATGTCACTATTCTATGTTAATGGGAATATTTTGCCTATAATATAAATACAAAATGTATAGAATAAAAAATAAGATAGTATATAACACATAAAAGTTAAAATCAAGGTATCACAAAAATATATTGTTATTTATAAATATATTATGTATATACTGCATTAAAAGACGAGATTAAAATGCATATTATTTACTCGGCTTGTGCATATTTTGTTCACAAGTTTAACAAATATATTACTATAATTTGTGTTAACTTATTTTACAAAATAGGCAATTACTCAGAAACGTAATGCAGAGAACAAGAGAAAGTTATACTAACCAGCAAAACAGGCGAGATGGTCCATCTTATGTTCATGTCGCGAGTACACCACGTCCCCCAGATACTCGAGGCCCATACTGCTCTTAGAAATCATGTTTCTCTCGATGCCTTCAAGCGCCTTATCATAGAGGGAACGCGCCTGTTTGTCGTCGCCACCAGTTCGCACGGCCTCCTTTAGCAGATACTCATAGAAAGAGTCCCCCAGGCCAGCCAGAGAGGAGTGCCTTTGACCCCATGACAACGTGTTCGGGTTTAGGTAGTTAAAGTACATGCCCCCGGGCTTGTCCGCATTGGCCAGAACTTGACGAATAGTCTTCACCTGGGAAGGGCAATGTACACACATAATACGTAGTTCCAATCAAGTTTTAAAGCAATTCATGATTTTTTGTGGTAGGCGTGTAGGTGTTGAGAATGATGTGGTGTATGTTGGTTGATTGATGTTCAGTGGGTGTAATGACGGTTGGTGTGATGGATGTGTAGAATAGGGATTTGTGGATGAGTGTGATGATACCGCCTCCTTTGTCGGTGTTACGATCTTGTCTGAGTGGTGTGTAGTTTGGAAGAGAGGGGCGCAAGAGTGTGAGTGTTGGTGTTGTAGTTCCCCTGTCGAAAAAACATTTCAGTCGGCCACTAGAGGCAGCCGATCTCCCTCAAAAATTGGACGATGCATTTGATTTTTGTGTTTGATCAGTGGTGATTCTATCACCGAAATGTTGTAATCTTTGGTTGTAGTATTTCGGGTATATGTTTAGGATCTGGCTAATGGTTTCCTGTTTTCCGCAATGTTCACATTCTTCATTGATCTCTGGATTTATCCTCGCCCTGTATGCCTTCACAATGCGGCTGTGCCCCGTACGCACCTGACTGAGTGTTGTTCTTTCTTCTCGGCTCATGCTTTTTTCTTCTTCCATTTGTCTTTTATGCCGCGTCTCAGTCTCATGCTTATTGTTTTATAGTTGAGAGGTACGTTCTTCTGTTCGAGATTGCTGCTTTCTTTGGCCTGTAATCTATTTATAAATGAATATGTACTTATTGGATATTAAAGTATATTTACAATTTAAATACTTCCGATGAACAATTTACACCGCTAAAATCTTAATAAAATAATGAATGTTAGTCGAACTTTGTATATATTCGGCTAATTAAATTATAATTTAACTACAAAACTTAATTAAAGAATTAACTTAATAAAAATATTTTATTTAAGTAAATCTAATTCTAACATTTTTATAATTCTTTAATAATTTTGATAATTAGTTACTTATTCATGTGAAATGAAATGTCTATTTAATATTTTTATAATAAATTGAGGTTATTATTTATTTAGCACATATAACATATATTATATTAATAACAAACATGTATTAAATTATATACATAAAGCTTTCCTACAATCGAAATACTTATTTAAGTGCATATATTATAAACAAATTAGATGTTACTTAATTTTACACGCAAATAAAAAAGAAATATATAAACAATAAGCTGACAAATTATTTTTCTCATCCGCATTGCTACATATATAATAGATGTACTTCTGAAAATAAAAAAATTAAGCATCCGTGTTTATAAAGGGTGTTTCTCTCCTCTTAGTTTTACACCTAGGGTATATGACATAACTATTCCGCAAATTATTATGAAAAATGATTCTTCCTAGCTCTCCCAAAATATCCTCTTAGCTTTAGTTTTAATGAACAGAACTAATTTCACTTCTAGCTTTTAGTTTATTAAACGTGGCCCAGGTCTTGGACGAAGATGTGGGGCCGGGATTTGGGTGAATTTCGCCAGCCTGGGAAAGAAGGACGAACAGCCAGGTTCACTTAGACTGTTCGCATGGCAAAATGGTGAATAAAGGAAAATTAAGCATGTATCCTCGGGTGGAGAGAGATTGCCATTGGGCGTGTTCTATTGCACTGGACGCCTTGTTGGTTGTGGCGTCCATTAGCATCTCCAACTCTTACAGGTAAACATGTAGGAGACGTTATAAAAAGCTTTTTATAACGTTACTGAGTCTTAATATTATTATCATTAAGCATTTATATTGCTTATATAATATGTAACAACAATCAATATCTTATAATTTTACGGATTTATAGTTCAGTTGAATAGTATAAAAATGAAATAAAAAATTGGTCTAAGTGTCCAATAACAGGGTGTCCACGCTTTTAGACCAACATAATTTTTGAATATTTTAGAACATTTTCAGGTTTTCTAAGGATATTTTCTTGTAAATATATAAGCAAGATTTTATTTTAACCCAGGGCCAGGACTACAAAAAAATCTACAGTTTTCACTAACTCATAGACACTTCAGTTTCTTAAGATTAAAAAAATATTGTGCCTACAAAAAATTGTGTATATTAAGAGTAAAAAATTTGTGTATGTAATAAAAAATTCGTGTATAATTCTGGAAATAATGAAATTCATGTTCAAATTCTGTTAATTATACCGAAATAAAATTCAATAAAACAATTTTTTCCTCCACCACAAATTATTTTTAGGATATTTAAGGAGGGTTTTGTGCATTTGCCCAAAATTTTAAGAGTGCCCTGATAATAATAATTATTTACTAATATTCTTTATAAAATTTAAAAAAACCTTATTAATTACTTAAAATAAACTTTTATGATCATAGAATCAGTAAAAAAAATTAATATAAACTTACTACATTCAGAAATAATGTCACAATAATCGATGTCATTTGATTTATGATAACTGAAATCGATGTTTAGAGTTTTAGATAATTATGAAAATTTAGGATCCACAAATATCCTGTTCTACAAAACGAAGATTTAACAATGTAGCTATCAACAAATGTAGTTCCAGTGTTAGATATAACTAGTGTACAAATTTGGATTTTTCAAATCTTTTTATGCACATAAATTGTTTACTCCCGATTGAGCTTCTTTATGCGATATATTTAAATACACATGCGATAAACGTAATATTTATCCTTTGTCGATGTGGATATTTTCATTGATACGCATGACACAACACATTTGATTTTAGCGAATGTTAAAAGTATAAGCATTCCTTTCTTTCTTCTTGGAGACAAAAAATAGTTTCTTTCTTCGAACAAAGAAATTAGTCAGCATTATAAGAGATCAAGTTTAAAATACTAATGTAAACGAGTGTGATTAATTATGAAGGAATAGGATGAGTGGGGAATAGACTAGCATATCTTGTATACTCCTTCATGGTGATTAACAAATATATTGACGTAATAAGAAAATCTTAATTCATTTAATGAAAAATTAGCACACATAAAAACCTATAAACAAATCGATAAAAAACACCTTATTTTCATCAAATAAATTTTATTTCTTGAATACAGATTGCAGGTTTCAAAATTTACAGAGCTCACGTGTCAGAAAAGAAAGCTTATAAAGAGACCAAAATCTGAGACGCAGTTTATCGCTTGCATAAGTCTTTTAAACCAAGTTCAATCAATGCAATTCAAGTAGTATGTATCATATTATTATAGACAACCATGTGTATATTTACACACTGATTATAATGTAACCAAGAAGACATACTGGCCATAGATACGTAGATACTGTACTGCTAGAAAGAAGGATACTTTGATTAAAAGAGATTATATAATTAAATAGTTACAGGAGTTCAAACTTACCGAACTACAAGTAAATTTATTTAATGTTACAAATAATTTTTGAACAGAATAGAAACAAACAAAGGGAACAAAAACATATTTTGTAGAAAAACAAACAAAAAAAGTTGAGAGAGATGTCAATAGTTTTATCAACGGAAGTTAGTAATACAGAGAAAAATTAAAAGCTGTGACAAATTATAAACTACAAAACTGAATGAAACGATTTAGCATTCACAACTAAGACGGCACTAGAAAGCCTTGGAGAAATAATGTAACACCAGTACATACTGTATACTGATAGAGATTTATGTAGATCACCAAATTTCCGAGACATAGAAAATGTCTTAACATGTCTAGATAGGAAAACTTGCAATATACTTAGAAATCATTCTGGTATATCTCTTATTTCTTTGATATTTTAGGCTCTTAATAAGAAATTGAGGATAGATAGATAGATAGATAATAGTAATAATAATTTCGCACAAAACTTTATACAAAAAGGACTACCACATAGAAACAAACAAAATACGTAAGGGGAAAACTAATTAACAAGATACACGTATTGTGCCTGGAATATATTGTATACAAATGGAGTTGTAGTTTAGTATGTATAGATATATTCAAAATAAAAAGTTACATAGTAGCAAGACTTATCGCTTAGTAGTAGAATTGGAAGTAGTATGTGCCAACTGGTCGACTACCAACAGATAGATACCAAAACATATCGTGCATGTTTATGCCTCCATGATATTACGGAGTCGGTCCGCTCAATGTTTTTTGTTTATTAAATACATACATACAGCTAGCTACTTCGCCGGGCTAGTAGCTGACAAGATAAGGAGGAGCTATGGAGGGAGGGGGATATTCGTGTGGGATAAGGTAGACCGAAGGACAATGGGTGTGTGATAGACCGATAGTCTTAGAGCCGCCGGGATCCCATTATTGATTGCTAAATAAGCGAAAGACAGTCAGGCAGGCAGGCAAAGGGGAGTGGGCGGGAAACCTGAAAACTGCAGCTACACAATAGGGTGTATGCGTGTATGTAGGTACAGTCAGTGAGTCTGGATCAAATCGGTTAATCTGTTTGTAGTCACAGTTCTGCGATAAATTGTAACAAGTTGAGGTCAGAATAGCATGTAGTTAACGTGCCTTTCTTCTCTATGATAGGTGGAAGGCCAACTGACCCTCACGAATGGCAAGTAGGAGTTTTTCTCGCATCAATTCTTTGGTAGAGTAGTCGGGCAATTTGAGATAGTTTTGACAGGTCATCACCGAGGGGAGATGATTGTCTGGATTGTCCGTTTCACGTTTGAGAACTATTTTCAATGCCGGTTTGAGGGCGCGGAATCCTGCAAATTGGACAGAGCGAAGAAACAACAAATTTAAAGAAACAATTTACACGATATAAATTTTCAATAGTTATATCTTATACTGGGATTACTTTATGTAGGTGCACTAACTTTTGTTGGCAACTTAGTTTCTAAATATTTAGGTATCTCTGTGTAATGAAATATTCTATTTTATGTTTTTCTATAGCGTTTTCTAATTATTTCTATAGCTTACTAGTAATTTCTGTATTAACTTATAAGTATAATAAAATAAATATGCATTTCTAATCAATATAGTTCCTCGTGGTGACAAACTAAAATTCTGGTTTACCATAATGTATTGCTCAAAAAGACTGACTTTAATAGTACACTTAATTTACTTGGCTCAGAATATAAAAACAGAAATACAATGCATGTCATGTTCTTTAGTAACACATCTAAGTAAGATAATGGCAAATATTCTATGTTAATGTACTCTGCCATTGTTTGGTTAATATTTAAATATTCATTTTTTTATTGATACAAACTATATAATACCTAATTATTAAAAAATACATCAGCACCTATTTCTAACGAACTAATTACAATACTTTTATATGATGCATTGTGTTGAATGCTTTAGACAGACATGAGAAACACCAAAACAGAATATATTGCACATTACACTGCTACGCGCTAAATGTCTAAATGTGCTTTAGAGTTAAATGTAATTGAGCGATCTTACCACCATTTAATCATTATGTATTAGCTAGCCAATGATATGCTACCAGGGAAACATATTGCTATAGAAATTCTATCTTGAAGTTAAATTTAATTAATTAATTATTAAAGTTAAATTTAAGCTGTAATAGTTTCTTCGATATAACTGATTAAAAATACAATATTTAATAATAAATGTCTTAGTGTGCTTGTTTACTAAAATATAAATTAAACTTTGACTGCTGCGTACCGTGCACTGTCTAGTTCAAGCGTTTAATAGTTAATAAAATAGAATTTAAGAAGTTTTAAACTCAAAATGCAATGTATTCTAAATAATGAAATAGAAAATGTTAGTATTTTATTACACATATTACAGAGAAAAGTAGCACCTACCGCCCACAGGTAGCCTAGGTGATCCAGTCACAAACTGGAGGAAGAGACGCTTCTCATCAGCAGAGAGTTCAGACATGATCTCAAAGAGATGTCGTATACTCCGGGAGGAGATGGTGTAGCCATGATCACAACAACAGGCCTCCATGAGCGAACGCACATCCCAGGTTTCTGAGCGCAGATCCCCACCCCCTCGGCCGCAGAAGAGCCACTCTAGTTCATCGGGAGCGAAGAGGAGGCAAAGTTGACGCCGGGTGAGCACGGACTCGAAGCCCTCAATCATGGCAGTCATTTGGCGCTGGGCACCCTCAACGAGCATCCAGTGGGCTACAAGACGCAGGTAGGTCTCCAGGTTCTCTGCAGTCACTGGGATGTCCATGCCATTCTTCATTAATTCAATCTGCGAGACAGAAGTATTTCCAGTTTTTATTTAATGAAATTCAAGACTTTTTAAAGGTGAGGTATAGATTGATACTAAATAGACTTGATAGATTGTTGATATTAATGTGAATTTAATAATGCAATTAATAATATTTTAGATATCATAGTCAATGCATACATAAACACAATAGCAATAATTACTAGGCTGCAAAGAATTTAGAAATGGCCTGAAAAAAAGTAGCTAGTGTAAACATATTGTGAATCTCATAAGTCATAACAGTGTGAAACATTAAAAGGAAAAAGGAAAAATGTAAAACCATAATATTAGCTGTAGTATTTCCGCATGTCTTCTTACTTTGTACCCGGGAAGTACGAAGTTTAGGTAGAGATCGTCAACTCCCAGGTCTCTGACAGCCGCTTCTTTGGCCACAGAGGAGAGCGCGGGATCCCGTTCAATAGCCTTGCGACGCTCGACCAAGGACCAGAGTTCACGCAAATGCCTCGCCAGGTTGGGGTCGACAAGGTCAAGGTCAGCCGCAGTGATTGTGTTCTGTTGTCCTAGCAACCACTTGAAGAGAATCGGCGACAGGGGCAGATCTAGTTGGCGCCAGTCAAGTAGGGCGCGTGCCAGCAGACGACCCAGGAATGTGAACTTGCTCTTCACCTAAGTTGAAAAACAATACTCATGCATTGATAGCCATTCTGAAAAGCTTTTAGTAAGATAATTTTGTCAGATCGATTCTTCAATTTGTAATTTAAAAATTATATAATGTTACCAAATGAAAATAGGTCATTTGTATGAATAAACATTTAGAGTAAAAATACAAATATAAATAGTAAAATTAAGTGTTCAAAACCCAAATTAAATGCACTAAACTACATAATGAATAAAAAAAGGATCAAGTTGGGAATTTTGCTTTAGAATAACGATAATACGGTCTATTTTTGTCCTTACACAATTTTTAATACAATCGTTAGTCATAAAAGCAATCAGTGGTTTCAAATCCTGATAACACTTATGTAAAATTAATCACTTCATTACTATATAAAAAATTGAAAAAGCTAGAACATATTAACGAAGCATATTATATTATAAATTAATTTACTATTATAGTCAACATTTATTTTGCTAACATTGATTAAATTTTTAGGAACACATCATAATATAATCCATTGAGTACGCATAATATACTCTGTGATATAATCTATAAATGTGGAAAGTTCTTACCATTATAGATGGAAAGAACACTTACTTCTCTAACGACAGCCAGTCTGGCATTCCTGGCTAGAGGTTTCGGATAGAGTCCCGGTGAGGGCGGCACCATGAAGCCCTCACTTCCCACCTCCCCATGCCAAAGTAAAAGACGAGCCTGGAGCAGTTCCCGACTGATCAGCGTGTAGAACTCGAGCGTGGGCCCCAGGCCGAAGCCCACCTCCCCCTCGAAAGCGATCTCCAGCATCGCCCGCGTCTTGCCCAGCTCACTCAGCGTTTTCTCCGCCTGTTTGAGGAGCTTGTCACCCCTAGTTACAGTCACCTTGTAGCGTTTGATCTGCACGGAGAGTCTGTCGCTTGAGCTCACTTCACCGTCACCAGTATTACCTTCCTGCTGTAAGGTGGTTAGTGACAGGAGATGACGTGTGCATAAGTGGGCGATTGGAGGATGCACTACTTTACATAATAAATAAATTACGTGGTGTGTACCAATTTTAATAAATTTGTATGTTTTTTTTTAAATGAAGTATTACGTGGTTTTTTGTCAGTTTATTTCGATTTATTTTGAGGGTGAAATTATCTTAAACTTTATTATCATATTATTTCATTAATATAATTATAACTTAGAAAACTATATTTAAACTAATCAGTGTGAACTATATATTTTACTTCAGGTTAGTGCAATTTATTATGTTCAATGCTACCTACATTTTCCCACCTAAAAATCATAATAAAACGAAATGCAAAATAATAATATACTGATTTAATCATAGTCAATTTAATTACAAGTACTGAATATTATCTTTAGTAAAAGCTAATATAGCAGTATGACACACTCTTAAGCACAAAGGACCAATTAAAAGTATATGAAATGAGTAATACTCGGTCAATTGAAACACCATTTACTATAAATAGAGATAAACATATTATTTTTTTATTTTGCTCATTAAATATGTCTTCCAGTTTCAATTTTCCCTGCCAACAATCTATGTAAAACTATGGAGAGGCTATCAATGTAGGTAATTATAATTAAGAAATATACATGAATATGTACATTTCATACTATCATTATGATCATACATTTTATTATGCAGTATTTATTACATGAAGCTGTAGTTAAGTGTAAAATAACTTGTATTACCAAATGTACTTTTATTATTTAGTTTACTGAAATTGAAATAAAAGGTTTTTAAACAGAATTGACTGTTAAATTTAATTAAGTTACAAGACATGAATAGAATACTAAGTGAAAAGGAATACTAAGTGAAAAGCAGATAAAAGGAGAAGAGTGAAACTTCATTTGCAGTATACCCACGCACCTGCAGTCGTAGAACAGTTCGGTCTCGATCGAAGTTGTAGGCATAGAAAAAGTTCTGTCGAGTTTCAAAGGGGAAGAGGAAGGGACACGAGGTCATGAGTTGGATAAGCCAGTTTGGAAGGTTACCAGCCAATACTGAAAAGACATCTTGCATCTGACGGTTCGCTTTCACTGACAGTTTAGCACTGAGAAAGTCCGACTGAAATAATACACAGGAAAAACCAAACACAAAAAGTTAAAACCACAAATATATAGAGGAAATATACATATTTATATTTATGTACATATCAGGGTTCATACGCATTTTACAAAACTAAATTCCAGACTTTTTCCAGACTTTTCCAGACCTTTTAAAAATTATTTCC
>JAYRBW010142135.1:0-15001 GCA_036023295.1 Invenusta paracnida | reverse complement strand
CAATTGATTCGATGAATTTTAATATATATTTTTAAAATGTATACATTCAAAACACATGAGTCGTTTCTCTATGTGTATACTTAATAACTTTTTATAACTCTATATACTGAGCAAATATTTAATATAAAAAAATATGTAGGTATGTATTTTTCATTATTTTTCGAATAAATTAAAACTCAGATTAAAATACTTTTAGAAGTACCTAAAATTAGGTACTACACTATTTACTTTTTCTAATAAATAGAAATAGATATTATATGAATAACGTAGTGGAGTAATTCATTTATAAATTGGTGTATTTTCATCGTATTAGCATATCTATCAATAGAACATTAATTTTTATTATACTTTGTGAAATTTTTCATTATGAAATTAATCAGGACTCGAATCAGAATTATGTTGATTTAAAAAAAGATTTTGCCTTTTTTATATAAAACGGTATGTTTTGTTCACTTTTGTCTAAAGAGTACATTTGTAAGGTATGAATAATATATATATGAATACCTTTATTTGATGCTATAAATATTGTTTTTTTGTTGTGTAGTGCTGGTTTTAACTTTATCTTGTTATGGAGTGTTAAATAAACGTTTTTTATATTTATGTACCTACATACCATATTTTAACTGTTTAAAAGTCCCTATAAAAGACATTTTTTAAGATACAATAAATTTGTATATTTTACTTTCACTGTTGTTACATAATAGATGTGTACTGAAATATTTTCAGTTTATGTTTTGCTGTTACGCTACTGTAATTAGTTGCTAATTAGTTGCTAATTATGTGTTAATTCCAACTTCTGAGATTAACGTATTTATCATATTTATTTGAAAATAACTTTAAAATTCTGTCCAAAAATTTCTAATTCGCTGGAAATAAATTAAAAAAATCAATGTTTTAAAACACTGAGAATGTATATATCTTAGGATTATCAGGAAGTTTTGATTACCATATTTTTATATCTTCCCGTATACTTTTTAAACATGATGCCCTATATAATCAATCAAGATATTAGGTATTTGGTGCTTTGGGGCTTTGGTGCTTTGTCTGTAATAGTATTGGTTTCTTATGAGTAATTATTATAAAGTTAAATTGGAACATAAAACATTCTTAAACATAAAATATAAACTTTAATCTCACTATTTAATTAGCGCAGTGTTTGTATTATTTCCATAATTTTCAAAATTTCTTACTGTAATTTACAAACAATATAGAGCACAATTATAGTGCAATTTCCTTCTATACAAAAATTAGAACTTTATTCAATTATTCAGTATGTGGCGTTTTCACATCAAATATACAAGTATTGAAAGGTTTATTTTATATATTATATAACAATAGGATGGTGATAAAGTTGTGCATCTCAAGTCTTTCTATTTCTTATCTCGGCCACGTGAAAAGGGTGGATACTTTGTGCTATCGAACTTAGAAAGGCGTTCAATGATTTCGTTGACCTTTCCAGGGGGTGCTTTAGGACTCTCGTATAAGCCTCCGCTTGGCATTGCCTCAGTGTAAGCGTGTCGGTTGAAGCCCAAA
This sequence comes from Invenusta paracnida, assembly GCA_036023295.1. Taxonomy (NCBI): domain Eukaryota; kingdom Metazoa; phylum Platyhelminthes; order Proseriata; family Coelogynoporidae; genus Invenusta; species Invenusta paracnida. Next base: position 13,468 of record JAYRBW010142135.1, on the reverse strand, counting down.
TCTATGCGACCAACGCGGGAATCTGGAGGTCCTTTGGCGAAATCACATTTCTGGAGGCGCTCAAATATCTCCGAAATTTCGGCCTCAGAAAGCTTTTTGACTTCTCTTTTGAGATCGTATTTGCTTTGCTTCTTTTCAACAATTCTCAGGCGCTCAACAATTTCATCAACCTGAAAAGGGAAGTTAATATCAATGCTTATTTTTAGGACATAAGTATCTTCCTAAGTGAAAACAAAATATAAATCGTAAGTTTTAATTAAGTTTATATTCTATTCATTACGTCAAATTTAAAATAATTACATTCAAAATTATAAAGTAACACAAAATTAAACGAAAAAAATAAAATATTTTGTTACATCGTTAACATTTTAAAATAGTGTTTATTTTACAGAAAATTCTTTCACGTTACTTAATGGTAACATGCTATTATGCATGGTACTATGGTACTATGTATTTAATGGCATTCGTTTAGCGCATAGTTCTACCAATTTTGAAAAACCCAATAAAATTTGTACGTATTGTATATACTAACTACGTGAGAACATATAGAATGGAATGCAAAACAACCTAAGACAACCTAACTTAAGAGTGTTCGCTAAATCACTATTATATGAGTATTTTTAAGCCGTATAGTTCTTCTGATTTCTTAAGATACCTTGCTCATTGGAAGCTTTTTCCCTCGGTCAGGCTCAGGACCACAGTAGTGGTCCCAGCGACCGTACCCCAAAGGTTTCCTGTTAGCACTCGACTCCGGGGGATAGACTTTGGAGTCGTAGGCTGTCAGTCTGTCAACAATCGCTTTCACTTCGGTCTTTGAGCGCTTCTTATTATCTCCTTCCTCCTCTCCCTCTCCACCACCATCTCCCGCCACCGACTTTGCATATTCGGGAGAATGGGGCGGGTAAACAGATCGATCGTACTTAATCAATCGATCGACAATGGCATCGATCTCCGCTTTGGGCTTCTTCTCTCCGACACGTTCGACCGGTTTCTCAACGTATGGGGAGCCTGGAGGATACCGTGATTTGTCGTATGTGGTGAGTCGTTCAGACATTTGTGATCGGTGTAGCACCTATAAAGATTAAGTATCATAATCAGATAAGTGATCAATATAAATGAACTTGTATTAAGAGATTTAGTATATTTTTATAAAATTTTGGTAGGTTTAATAATTTGTTGTTTTATTGCTGTGGTTCAATATCCTACGAATCACCATATGCACGTGTATTTTTATATATCTATCCATAATTTATAGGTACATAATTAGATACAATATTAGATACAATCCGTTACAATCCATTAGATACTATTATACGTTTAGATAAGAATATGGATATTATGTCATTATTAAGAGGTGCACGCAATTTAGATAATTTAATGAAGCATAATATACATTGCAAGTAAAAAGTTTTAGTATTCTGAATCCGTTATATAATTTGTCGGAAATAGTCAGGGAGTAACATTGGTTTATATTCGGACCCTGAGTCATCGGGATATATAGGGACAGGTGATACGAGTCATCATTACTTTTCCCCACCCTATATGATGTTTAATGGTCCATATAAATATATCCATGTTATTACTATTACTATTACTACTATAATGTCTTTATAAATTGGAGATAAGATATACTTAAATATTTCATTTTCAGTACATTTACATATATGCGTTTAAAAAAATATACAATTTAAATAAATTTAGCATCTAGGTACAGTGTTGAAATGTAAACACATTATGATTTTCCAATTATATAAAAACTTTCTTAAAGCTTTATACATTTCTTGAAAATCAAAGGAGAAAAAATTGGGCATATATTAGGTTTAATTGGTACGAATGTGATAAATTCATCTTACGAGAAATAAATAACTATTAGTAAATATATTTTTTTGTTAACTCTTAAAATGAATAAAAATAGAGAAATTTATACATATACCTACCAATAATTTCACCAATTTTAATATACATATACAGAATTCGTATTGTATATATTAAAATTGGTTAAATATATATACATATTGTATATTCGTATATGATAACTGTTTTGTTTTTGTTTTTTCAAATAAAAATAATTATTACTTGTTTTGTTATTATTAATATTTCTATGTTGTAGTTAACTGACCCGTAACTAAATAGTAAATCAACCGAGGCAGTTTTGTTATTAGGTGCAATTCATAGAGTAAAGATACAGAGAGTATCTTTATTCTATGGTGCAATTAATAACACAAAAATATAATATCAGATTTTAGCGTTAATTTAATATATAACGATATTATTCATTACAAACTTTTGGTAGTTATATTTACTTGCATTTATTATATATATATATATATATATATATTAATTATTTTCCCTTTATTTATATATCACAAATTTATACAAAATTAGACGGTCAGACTGGTGTAGGAGTTGCACAAGACGGGAAGAACTTGTGCACGGGTCGTGTATCGCATAAAGTCCACTCAAACATGAGGGCGGTAAGAATACCAATCAGCTTCGCGAAGTACTGATTGGAGGATGTTCATGCCGCTGAAAGAAATACCTTTCCATCCTTGAGAACTGTGTAACCATGAGGGCTCGCGTCAGTGGTCCAGATAGATCTGCTTAGCACTTGTTGACAGGAAGGTAATCTCCAGGGCATGGAGATCGTAACTAAGTAGAGGTTCCGCTGAAGAGTTGCTATCGAGGACAAGAAACAGGGCATGTGAATGGCATACACAAAATATGCTACATATCCGTCGACGCGTTGTCGTTTTTATAGTTTGGAAAAGAATTGTTGCGGATCTGCTGACATCAGACGAGCAAGAAGAATTGCCATGTTCTGTGGCAGAGAGATCCACTCCGCTGTCATATCATAAACGAGACCGCAGAATGTGAGTGAGGTTGTCGGTTCCATGACTGACTTGCTTTAGTTGACAGTGAAACCAGCAACGTCAGGCCAGTGAAGGGTGTCCTGCGTAGCTCAGCTCACATCGTCCGGAGATCCTAGGAGAAGGGTATCATCAACGTGACACCAGAAGTGTACTCGGGGATGGCGTTTTGGGAGCCAAGCCCACACTGGACGGAGGCCCTTTCCAAGCAGTCTTGGGGATGCTGGGAGGCCTATTGGGAGGCGATTGAAAATTTAGTAGTGCTTGTCATACTTGAAGGTCGAGATGAGCTTGGCCTCCTCATGAAGAGGAATGGTGAAGAAAGCCGACTTGATGTCAATCTTGGTCATATGTGATTGACCGGGTTGACTTTTTCGAGGACTCTTACCGGAGGAGGAAGATGGACCGACTCATCGGGAAACTGGGAATTGGGCACGGAGCTGCGAGTAGTCAATGATAAGTCTGATCTAATGATCAGACTTCGGCACGAGGAAAGCAAAGGAAACGAAGGATCGACGATGATCCGTTGTGCGCAAGATGATGCCTTCATCAAGTAAGGAGGCAATGGATGCAGAGAGTTCTGGACTCACCGTGGACCGCCTGGAGAAGGAGTAGTTGTATGTTTTCGTGCACGCTCGGGCTCCCTCACGGTAGAGACTGGCTGTAGATGCTGACATTGGGATAGGCTCTGGTGCTTCTGGGTTGATCGCTCGGGGACAACTTGGGATCACGGGGAACAAGAGGCCTTGGTGCCGAGTGAAGATTATCAGAGATTGGTAGAATTTAGACTTCAGATCCATGTATTGGCCCAGGAGATCTGGCACCGCTCCTGGCTAGAGAGGCGAAAAGTAATCTGGTATTCGTGGCACAGGTTGGGACGGTACGTCGGATCCATGAGGATCTGGATGGACAACTCCGAAACAGGTAATGAAGGCTACGAGATGGTTGATCGTAGAGTACAGGGTGATCGAAGGATCCCTCTGATCTCTTCCCAGAGATCAAAGAGTCTGTCTACTGTAGTGGGAGTGTCGATGCTCAAAGCCAAGACAGGGGCCACCTTGAGGAAGAGGCGATCGGGAGACACGGTAGAAGTAGGGGAAGGCCCCGTAATCACGTAGTTAGATTCTTATTTGGGAATCAATGGTTTCCTCATCCCTTGATCATGAACGGGAGCAAGAGAGGGCCCGCGGTGTCGCAGACAGGCCGTGGAAGCTATTCCAACCTTTATAACTTATGAATGGTGGAGAAGACAGGCTGGAGACTGATGCGTACAGGAAGCTGGCATCAGGTACTAGTCGTGGCGGCGAGCAAGACAGGGAGTGAATCTGAACAGGCAAGCCGGGAGAGACGGACTTCTGGATCTCCGGAAGGGAGGGGGGCACAGGAAGAGGTGGACCAAGAGCTGCCGTAGCGAGATTCCCTTACTCAGAATCTGTTGTAGAAATGTCGATGTAGATCGGCGATGGCGCTTGACGCTGCTGCGGGCTGGCTGGTAGGCGGGGGGGGGGGGGGGCGATTCTTCACTGCTGCTCTCGTCCAGATCTACCCTGTAGGTTTTTCTGGCCGGCCATGGTTCTTCACGCCTTTCCATTTGCCTTTAAAGGACCGCCCCCGGTTATTCTTGTAATTGGTCTGCTGTGGCTTCCGCTGCTTTTTGGCCTGAGATTCCGAGTCGGTTCGACATGTCTGTTGTATCCTGGGTTCTAGCGTAGTTCCAATTCGAGAGGGTTCCTATGATGAGGAGCTGCACTCTCTGATGGACGATGACTCCTATATCTGGGGAGTGATCGGCCTCGATGATCCGACGGAAAGTGTCGATCTCATAGATTGACGCGCGCGCAAGCTCTTTTTGTCCATCTGAGGTTGTTGCGAACACGAACAGTTCTGCAGTTGTAGTCACAGCTTTATCAGCTGCATCAGCAGCTGACATATTGACGTCATCGTCTCCATCCTGGACACGATCTTTCGCCTCTCATCTACGCCGGCCTTCGATTTAGAAGGCACAGAGGGAGTCGGCCGGAGCAACGACAGTCGGCCATTCTGTTAATTTTTGCATTACGTTCTCAAGTCATGCTAACACGATAGCTAAGTGAGCACTCTCAGAGCAGACGGTCAGACCGTCTGAGAAATTCTAAGACGGCTTAGGTATATAGATTTCATATATAATTTAAATTTCAGTTGTTCAATTATTTTGTTAGTTGAATTTGTAAATATGCTGTATTTACATTCAATAGTCAATTTGACAGTGAAATAAATACTAACGTAGATGCAATTTTCTTAGATTATAGTCGTCTGTATAACTAATTGTTTGAATGTGACACACGATCGATAGGTGATAAAAACATGAGTTCGATAGTAATTTAATATAATTTTGGAAAGTAAGTTTGCTATCAATGACATCTGCATAATGCAAGTTCTTTTGTCTCCCCTAACTCCCTACTACATATATATTATTATAATACAGTTTTTCGCGAAATACCATTTTAGAAAATGATTGATAATAGAGGGCGCAGTTTTTTTATTTGGGGCAAAATATCTAGTTTACCTCAAAACTGTTACTTTTTGAGAGGCGCACCGAGGCGCCTCGTGCCTAGTTACGGGCCTGGTTAACATATATTTAATAAATATTATGTTTTGATTAAATCAAAATTAAATTAAAATACGTTAATTTATTTCAAAGATTAAACGACTTAAAATAAAAAACTATAATTTAAGGGACAAAATATTTCATTTAAACAAAGAATTGCTAAGGAATAATGTTTACTGAGTTCTATTAATATGTTTGCATTGTGAATAAAAACGTATCGGGTATCTTTTATAATCAATTAGATATATTAACACGTTGCATTTATTATTAATATACTGGAAAATCTGTTTATATATTTAATATTGTTAATACATTTAAATTGTTAAAAAAGAATAGAAAAACTATTGCCTATAATAGGTTATACATACATAGTATATGTTTTGATTTTTTAAATGAGTAATATTTCGATAAAACTTATGAAAAATTTATGAAAACTTGATTTAATCAGCTAAGTAGATTTCAAAGCTTTTTGATTTCTATAAAAAGATTTTAGAAGTACAGAGTGTCCGAAAAGTGGCTGTGCAGTTATCAATATACTATTATTAAGAGTTTTAAAGGGCAGCAATATATTGAATTGGAGGGCGCCCGACTAAAACTCTTAATATTACTATTGTGTTAAACTTTAAGACTTAAAAATTAGAGGGCAGCAATATTTGAAAATAGAGGGCATGCAATTTATTCTGATTCCATTGTATGAACTATAATTATGACTCTGTATAAACGCATTCGAAGGTATTTTAAGAGATACCAACTATTGAGTGATATTATTACGTAATACACACACATACTATAATTATCAGACTATATAAACGAAAAGCTTCTAAATTATCAATTCATATTTCGAGTTACCCTGTGTGTCATGGCTTTTCTCAATCTATATAATGTACGTACTATTTATATTATATTTATATTAATATTTATCAATATACCACCTATTTGGCATCAACGTATGAAAATATAGGGCACGAATTATTAATAAATAAGAAAAGCTATTTTCAAGATAATTTTATGACAAAATTTCTTTTCTTATTGATTGATAATTCATGCCCTCTATTTTCATACGTTGATGTCAAATTTCTGGTACATTGCTGCCCCCTAAAGTTTAATACAATAATGTCTTTCAATTATACAGACTGTTTTTTAATGTGCTCGTTAGTGTAATTTCCAGGATTATTTATTTTAGTAATTTTTGCATTCCTTGGGATGTAATCACTTAAATAAGCTTCGCAAATGTTCAAAATTATATTAATTATTTGATATTCGTTAGATTGTCATTATTGGTTAGAAAGAACTGTACAGACATATTAAAAATACAAATGATTAATAATAAAATCGTGCGTGAAATTTAATCAGTTAATATGCTAAGCAGTTAGACTGCCTAAAGGGCTCATATTATGTTTATAATAATGTTATACATGTCTGTGCACTAATTAACTATCAGGTGAATTTTACGTATAAAACTATATTTGTCCGTTTGACTTTTTAGTGATTAACAAAATTTAAATCAAATCAGTATTAATTATTACCTATACTTAAACAACTGATAATAAAAAATTAACAAAAATTTCTGTGAATCGTTTTCTTAAAAAATAATACATTAAACACGCATTTTATTCAGGTAAATTTTACATAGAAAAATATTTATAAAATATTCTAAGATACACTTTTCGATGAGGTGATATTAAGAGTGATAAATTATTATCCTTTTTATTATTAATTATTTTGTTAGTTATAAACTATGGAATATTTTTTTTAAATATCTAATGCGAAAACTACTTCTACAATTAGTTTTAGTGTTAAATGTAAGAAATCAAAATCAAATGTGTATATCGAAGCATTAATTTAATTATAAAATAAATATGCATATATTTATAACTTACTGGTCTTAATTTATTATACCAAATAATTACCTTAACTGAAAATTAATTATTATTTAGTAATTACTAAAAGTAAGCAAATATTAATAATAATATGTTCTTCATAATTATTGATATACATTGCTGCTATAAAATGATTTTTTTATTATTTAAGTCTATATAAATTGTATTAAAATATATTATAATGCTATTACATGTATGCTACAATAAAAACATATGCGGGAACACATAAAGCAGTAAAAGAAGATTAAAATATATTCGAAATATGATAAAGCTATATGAGGTGTACTAACATTATTAAAAAAGCGCATTGATATCTGAAACATAAGAACTTTTATACATTATTTCGATATTTGAAATAATTTGTGGCACAAAATCATTACTAATATTCTGTCATCTTAATGCATGCACGCAATTACTAATACATTTTCGAGAAATTTGAAGGATGTTGTTAACACGTTTCTCGCTTTGTTTGCTATTATTGACATTTTAGAATTTTAATAATCTGTCGATTATAAGATATTTGATAAAAACTGATGGATGCACTCCACTGTACTCAAAAGCTGCTTAACGTAAGATGCTATACAATTTTCCAGGAATTACTTTTCAATAATTTGTTTGTTAGTTTTCTATCTGATAGTATACATACTGGTTTATAAAGGGGCTCTATTTATAGTCCGATAAAGATACTTATTTATAAGATACAAATTTGTAGGAAATAATAATAATGAAATAATACTAATAATTCCCAATATATATTTTATGTTTTGGTTTTGAGGTTTAATGTATTTAAAATATATATTTTTTATTGTATTGGTAATAATGCTTTTTAAAAACAAAGTAAAAATAGTAAGATAGTAGAGGTGTAGAGTAGCAACATACCAACATATAGGTTGGTAGGCTATATACCTATTTATAAATAGATATATTGTCATTGAAAATGTATTTATTATTACCACAATATTGTAACTCTTGGTTCAAAAGAATAGACTAGACTGATATTTCAGTTAAAGATAAATTTGTTTGTAAGTGCTATTACTAACTACTAAATGCTCATTAATGTTTTTGTTTTTTTATATTTTTATATTTTATGTGATTGATATTTCTGTTAAAGATAGATTTGTTATAAGTGCTATTACTAAATAATAAATGCCCATTAATGTTATTTTCTTTATATTCTAATATTTTATGTAATGTTTAATCTAAATAAATACTGTTGTTTTAGGCACAAATATATGGAACACGTCTTCTTAGGTATTACGAATATGTATTTTATAAATAAATCGTTTTACTACAGAATTATTTATATAATATTAACATTTAATATAAGTATGGATACTAAAGGATATTAAAATAAATTTCTACACAATATATATTATTTTAAAGCATGTTAGTGTTACCCCAGCTGTAGACAAAACGATATGAACAAGAAAATGTATTATAATCTACATAAAGTGAATTTAAAATTTCTCATGACCTTAATGTACGAAGAAAGTAAAAAATTATAAATATGTGCCGATTCGATCAATACATTTAAAAGTGGTTTATTAGGTAATACATTTATTTTCATTTAGCTACATATCTATAATACTCACAATAATTTATCTTGTTTATCATTTTATATCGTACTTCAATTAACGTTATTTTTAACATTCATTTGTTAATTTGAAAATATGATAATAATATACCAGTTTAATTTATGTCTGTATTGTATGGGATTAAAAATATTTACAGAATTAAATGCATGCCCTAAAAGAAACAATCTATAAAAAATGTTAATAAATTTATGTAATATGTATACTAATATAATAATATATAAATACAAACTGTAATATATGCTTTTCATTACAACAATTTAAGTGCATACATTTTTCGTGATGAAATAAATGAAGTTCAATTACATCACAAGAAAATATTTTAAAAATCGTATTTTTAAAGAATAAAATTCAATGAGAAACAATTTTTAACCTTAATATTCAGTCGCATCTATCCAATGACACTTATTACTATTTAATATTTATTTAGATAATATGAAAGATATACACCCAAAAATTGCCACAAAACTTATTTTAATAGTAAGACATAAAAGCTCGATAGATTTTCATCATTTTCTATTGTTACAACTATATAATGTTTAATTATATAAATCTTCTGACGTAAGATGTTGGAAGTTATTAGATTACATAATTTTTATGGACTTGTGTTTTTGATAAATTGTTTAAATTAAATTATAGACATATTTGAAAAATCTTTAGTATTTTGTTTAGATATTTATTTTTAATTTTGATTATTTTAATAAACAGGACTAAATTATTTAATTATACTAAATATTTTTTGCTTAAGGTCTGTTTCAATATTTTAACTTATGTCAAAATGTCAATAGAATATGACATAAATTTAATATATCTAATGGCATATTTTTATATTATAAAAATAACCTCTCATAAAGAACAAATAAAGAAATAACAAAAGGCTCAATATTGATATAATGTTAATAAAAGTATTTCAAAAAGATTTTTAATTAGTCGCATCTATGAATATATTTCATCTTTACAAGTTTTACTTATGTAATTAAACAGTATTTAAAGACAACCACACACATTTTGACCTTTTCATTTGTTGTCCAAAATCTATTAAGTGCAGATTAATAAAATAATTTGGATGTTGAACTAGTACCTATATATTATTTTTATATTATTTCGTTTTATTAATTATATTAATAATAGATAAAAAAACGTATGATCTAGTGAAATTTATATAAAGGTGCATACAGTTGAACAAAATCGTAGAACGTTTTTCAAAAAAAAATTCCTTTCCGAAAATATTATAATTTTATATATATTTCCGTAAATTTTAAGGTCTTGTTTTTAATTACAACTGTGTTTTAACATTTTTTTAAATTATATTACTACATATTATATAAAACCATTAACTAGATTTCTCTGACTATAAAGAAATTAAAATATAATTTTTGTATCTCAAAAGTGTATTTCTTATGCAGTTAACCACCATTTCACTGTAAATTATTTTATACAATAGGATGTTTAGTTCATTTTTCCTAAAAAATTAGTTTATCTCCTTATCAACTAATACTTATAATGTGGATGAAAATTTTCTTAAACAGAAACGAAAATATGTTTGAAGTGTAATATAATATCTAATCTTATCTTGTAGTATATTTATTTGAAATGCATGCGTATTTAAGAAAGTAAGCATATACCTAAAAATACTAACTTAATGAGAAACATTCTATTCTATGAATAAAAAAAATTGTTTTTATAGGATATCCTGGAAGATATATTATGTATGTAGGTATCTAAATGAATATCATTGTTTGCTTTATGTTTTAATGTTTACATATATATTAATGTGTACCTACATTTACACCACTCCACGTCAATAAAAATTATATCAAAATAATATTACATGATTTAACTAATTCAAAGTTAATTTGTATGTTATCCCAATTTCGATAGTTTAAAGAAAACTACAATTTAAAGATATAAGTCTTGTTCGATTTTAATGTGCTTGGTTTAATTTAATTTGCCCCTATGCCCACACAGAAAAGCTTGAGTAGAAAATAGCGTAAACTTTATTAAATATAAATTAAGCTAGTGTTTTAAATGAATTTATAAATGTCCGAGATTTGTTCACCTAAGTGTAATGCTAATAGTAGTAGTATACTTTTGTTAACTTTAGCGTTGGTCAGATTAAAAAATACAATATTATAAAAGCGTGTGCTATTTAATTCTATACTATAAAACCAACTATACGTGTTAAACTTTACCAGTTAAAATAAATATCAAATTTTGTTTTTATTTAAGAAGTTATTTCTGTACATAAAGGTATCTAATACTGGATGTAACATGCCTTACTATTTGCGGGTGAATAACATCCGAATAAAAAAACGAAAATTTCTGTATAGGACTTTGATTTACGGAAGTTTTTACAAACAGCTACTATGAGAATCAAACCCCACAAAAATTAGACCAATATGTTTAGCGTGAAAGTGAAGTGCACTATTTTAGAAAACCTATTATCATGTCTAAAATTATTGCTTATAGTCTACATCAGTTAGTTACAAGTGAATTTTTATGAATAATAATTAAAACTCATGAAAGATCCAAAAATATCTAATTTATTGGAATTTGACGCTCACAACAAAAATAGAATGCTTCATTAAAATAATAAACATTTTGAGAGTCGAAAGGCATTTTATGTGTGAATAATATTTATTTTGAACTAACTTTCTGCAGTATACACTCGTAGTTCAGTCAATATATATATAAAAAATTACGAAATATTAATTATGTACATATATTCCTTAAGTGTATATATGGTATGTGCATGGTATGGTATGTACATTTTTCTATGTAACTTCATATTTCGATAATGTGTCTTAAACTCTTAAGCAAAAGCCCGATTCCATTGTAATTATAGAATATAATGGTTTTTATTTTGTTTGTGCAATGTTCTATTTTATTTTTGATCTTTTTACAAACCATTATACAATAAATGTATATTTAAATGTATATAAATGTACTATCAATAAAAAACAAATCATGAAATACAATTAACGAATTCAAGAAAAATGAAAAATTATTCGTTTGTTTTAATTCTATCTATGCAGCGTTTTATCTTATTTTAAATCTTTTTATAAACTATTATATTATCATTATAAACAAAGCTTGATATATTATAATAACTGAAATTTTAGAAAATATTATTTTATGTTATATATGCAGAGTAGAAAAAATGTTTTTTTAGACAAAAAAACTTTTATTCAAACAAAAAACATGTTTCTTTGTTCATTTGCTTTATACTATGTTTAATAGAATCATTCTATGCATATATTGTCTGGTATAATGCAGATAGTTTGTACAATACTTGATATTGTAGTTCGTATTATATCTTATCTTGTATTTTCAGTATATTGAAGAGCAGAGCAATTCAACCTTTTTTGTAAAAATTGAATGGATACTGTACAAGCGCATAAACATGGATATTTGATTACATTATATAATGTTACTAAACAACATAATATGGTGAAAGTCATCATTGAAAAAATGATTAAGGTATATGTTTAAGTTTATTAATCTATTAACAAATTATGTATTCTGCATATATCTAAGTAGGTAGTATTTCTCATATTTGATATTATAACCAGTTAATTTTGATGTGCAAATATTTTTTAAATCAGCTTGACAAAAAATATATTAGATTATAGATTTAATTATAGTATATTAAAATTTGAATTCAAGTGTGTATATATATAGAATCATAAAAACTTGACAAATTTAATTTCACAAAAGTGTTGCTAATACTAAGTAGGTCATTTCTCTTATTATTAAGACTTACTTTTTTAAATTTTAATATAAAATGACATATTTTATAAGAATTGAAAAGTTCTTAATTTGTTCTGTTATATGTATATAAACATGAAATATTACCAAGACATTAACATGTGTGTTAGATGAGTATATGTTTGTTAAATACTTACCAAATAAATCTGTATTCAGTATAGGTTTAAAACGTGTGATTTAATTCGGTTAGAAATGGTTTTGACGTCATCTTCAAAATGTTCTCAATTTTCTAAGGTTACGCCACTTAAATTTCTATGCTATAGAATTATAAGCCGTTCAAAAGCGAATGTGTGGTTCAAATAAAATGAAAGCGTATTCGTAAAAATGGCCTACTATATTAGTAAGACAAAGAAATCATTCATGATATGTAATTATATGCCATGTATATTGTGCGTGGATCAAGCAATTACTGTAAGCTAGACATGTTCCAATATGTGTAAATGTCAAGATGTAATAAATGATTCATTTTTAATGTTAATTCAATGTTTTGGTGGAATGGCTGCACATTTTTCATGGGTAGGTATGATAACACATCCTAAAATTGAACAGCGAAATTAATCAATCAATTCCAGCAACAATAAATTTAAAACATTCAACAGATTTATTATTTTCTCACAGACGTTTAATTATAGCTTTTATTGTAAATAAGTATATGATAAATCACTGATATCAGGATTTACACTATGACGAAAGTCCTCGTCTTTCCGTTTAATATACGAGTCGCCGCAGGCGACGAGTATAATAAACGGAAAGACAAGGATTTCTTCAGTGTAA
>JAYRBW010142134.1:0-37034 GCA_036023295.1 Invenusta paracnida | reverse complement strand
TCTTTAATATTTAAAATATATTATTTATTAGAAAGGTACTTAATATTTTATGGTGTATCGGTTACTTTTTACGGGGGTGTATTTAAAAATATATAATTCCTTTGTGGACGGCGTAATTGTGAATTAAGATTGGCTTGTCATACCAACTAATACCTGGTACTAATATATTGTATATACATACATACATATTGTATGTATACTAAATATTTAAAATATCCACATCAAACTCATTTGGTAATTTCATTTTTTTAACTAATTTTAAGAAGCTTGAAGGAAATCTTTACATATTTATTTAGAATATTTGTCAAGTTTAATATTAATAAAAACAACTTATATCATGATCATGTTTTTTTACAAAGAGTGTAAACGTTTCAGTTTAGTGTTAAATAATCAATCTTTAATAATGTGAATATAGCATCAGAAATATATTTAACATTGGCATGTAAATTTGCTATATAGGTATCCAAATAGAAAGAAAGAATTTTTTTGTAAAATTAGAGTTTTTATTTGGTGTTTATAGTTATTTTCTTAAATTTCTACATTGGCTGACGAGCAGTTGATTATTTTAATGATATTTTCTGTCACAGAAAGTAGGAAATACTTGCCCTGTAAATGATTATCTGATAAACAGATGACCATCACACGTCCTCTATGTAGATGTAATTTAAGGTCAGATAACTAATAAAGAAAGAAATTAGGAAGGAAATTAATAGGTAAGTCTTTCAGTAGTAAAGTACCAACAAACATTTTACAAATATTTTTTATCTACAACAGCTGTAGCTAATGAATTAGGAAATTAATTGTAGCTTTTATGGTGCAACCACCGCAGTGGGACCTCAATAATGTTCATTTTAAAATACATTCTTACTTTTTGGACAGCGGTACTTATTCTACATTTAAACTATAACTTAATGAGAAATACAATTTCTTTAATGGTATATGGCGGTATAGTTTTACTTATAAGCAACATTTATTTCCCCTTGCAATTATATTTACAATCTTTTTTGTCATTGAAATATCGCGTTTCCAGATGAATTTCAGTCGACAAGACTATTTTTCAATGCAAATGTATTCATTCATCTCATAAATTTTTGAAAATTAGAGTATTTCATATTTCAGTCGGCGAGTGTGCATGTTACGCTTGAATGGTTAATACACGCATTCTTTTTCTACATGTATCGAATTGTAAACACGCACTTTAATTATTTGTAGATGTCTCTGTCTATTTTTGCTAAACATGATAAAATGTACAAGAGAATTTAATTTCTCGATCAATACCAGAGAGGGGGGGGGGGAGAACGGCCTCAAAGGTTCCCCTCCAGGAATTTTGCTGTTATTTTTAAATGAACAAATGGAGCAGTATGAGCTTCCCTAAACTAATATTTTACAGCTGTTAGCGCTATATTTACCATTGTGCGATGGTCACGTGACTTTGGTGAAATAAATACCGTTAATGTAAAAAAAAATTGTTTTCTAATTTTCAAAATCAAGAAAATTCTTTTATTTTTTGGTACTTAATAAAAATAAATTATTATTTAGATAATATACTTTAATAATTGTGATACACCACTACGTTTATTACAATAAAAATTTCATGGGTTTTTGAAAAACATTTTTTTAATTTAATTTTTTCATAAAAATATATAATTTATACTATTTTTTACATGAGAGTGTTACAAAGCATACTCGTTTACCTATATGCCAAGGTTCAAAACTCTACTTCCCCAGGAAGTTTGAAAACTATAGGGAATTATGGATGCGTAAAATAGCCCGGTGTGCTGGTGTTAACCTTCAATTTCAATTTTGTTGTTATTTTTAAAAGAAGAAATGAAGCAGTTTAAGCTTCCCTGATATTTTCTAAAATAATGTTTTACAACTATTAGCTCTATATTTACTGTTGTGTATTCAAATATATCGATGAAATTCTAAATAGGTAATCGATTTGTTTCAAATTATAAATCATAAAGTACAATAAAAATATAAAAATATAAAAACGAGAATAAGTGAGGAAAAAATAATTTTACACCATTTTATGAATTAAAATGTGAAAATAAATGTTTTGAAATATTATATATTATAATTTAATCAAAATATTATTATAATTGCGGTATTAAATTTTCTCACTAGATAAAAAATACATTTATATTTCAGTGTCTTGTGCATTATACATGCAATATAAATGTATCCAATAATTTCTAAATTTTTTGTAATGCTAATCAAACGCGCAACTAGGCTTTTTGAAAGGAGAGTGCGAATTTCCCAAAAGGCGTAAATAAATTATTCCAAGGGGCATTTTAAGTTTGTTTATACACGGGGTTTCCTATAGGTCAGTAGTGTATTTAGACTATTGAAGAAATTCGTAAATGTGATGAAACACTTTAATAGGCAATTTATAAATGTTCTAAAATAAAGTATACAAGGAAGAATTACTAATCTCATCAAAATTTACATATTAATGACACATGAATACATATATTTTTGATTTATGAAAAGAAAAAAAAATTGATCAGATAATATAACAATTATATTTTTATTGTAAAAAAAACATTGGAATGTGTACTCAATTATTAGAAAGAGCAAAGTATGACTTCACTGCAAGGAACGATCGGAAAATTTAACCTTTATCAATTTCGGTGAATTTGAAGTAGTTCGCGGCGAGTGCGAGAATTGCAAAGCTATATTTTCATACATATAATATTTAATTAATTACAGGTAAGTTAGTAACTTATCGGTCATTCTGTCTTGACTATGGTGGTATGACTTTAGTAGTTTGAAAGGCTTACTTGATCTCTCGTTCTCACAAGTACCTATCCAGTGGAACCGTGCATGCAATGTGCACTAAACGCGAAATATTTGGGAAGACATCAGAATCGCACACTCCCTGAATGTGGACTGCAATGAAGATAGCAGCTAATCGAATTTTTCGTGGTCCATTTTTCTCGTCATCGTTGGAGCTCCAAACTTAGCGTAAAAATTAAAAACATATAAACTGTTAAAACATTTGGACTTTGTGTTATTTAGCTTAAACATGCATACACTATAAATGTTAAAAAATAATTATTAAAATAATTTGATAAAATTAACTTTGAAAAATATGCATACGCTACCTAATGAAATATATGATATTTTTTTATAAATATTTTAATTATGATATAAGACTTATGTGCATCGATATATTAACGAGAATCTAAAAAATGCATAAAAGAGTTGCATTTTTGTTTATATTTTAATTGAATTAAGAGACCATTCAAATAATAAAATATTCACAACAAAATCTATGCGTATCATGCTAGTGCGATAGTACTAACTATAATGAGACGATGGCATCTCCTTGAAGTATAGTAGAAATTTGAAACAAAGGATTTTTCAAACACAAATGCAGTTCCATGGAAAATTATGAAGGTCGAAAAATTAAGGTTTTTTTCAGTTTCAAACAATATAAATATGTTCATCATACTACAAACAAAACCAACGATGACCCTCATAAATAGATAATAAAAATCCCGATAACGATAATCCAATCGATTAAACTAAAAATTACTGTATGCTTTCCCTATGGGAAAAATACGTACAAAATGTTAACTTAATTAGACAATTAGTTAGTTGATGCGACGATCTAGAAAGTTTCCTATTTCCAGAAATCATGCTGACTGACTTGTTTTGTTTCTCTGGTCAAAGGTGTACAGGCAGCCAATGAACTAAGGGGGGAGGTGGGTGAATGACACATCATTGAAGACATGAAGGGACTGGCGAGTGTCTTGTGATCTTCCGGTTAAAAGGGGGTATTTTAAGCAAAGCAATAACCAACAAGATTATTGGTTCATAAATCTTCCTAAAGTAGCATTGTATTGAACCAATTCGCATATATATATACCTAATCAATGGTGAATTTCTAAATAATTAAGCTTAAAAACTTTGTTATTGAATAAATCATTACGATGTAAATTATAATCATAACTGGGTTCAGTGTACCTTATAGTTTAATGAGTTTTTTATGCGTAAAGTTCGAGTTGTAAATATGTAAAATTGTGACATGAATAATTAAAATTTAAAAATGTAAAGAATAAAAGTTGATTATTTATTGCGTCAATACTAATTTAATTAGTTTGTTATACATTTATTATGTAGAATAAATCGATATGTCATTTAGGTACTACAATTCTTAACTTTTAATTTAGCTCAACTGGGCCTATTAAATTTAAGATTAACGCGCCTAACTATTAATCAATTATTATGCTATTGTGTATTTATCACACATCATTGACAGTGTGAAATATCAAAATCGTCCTTTTCTATATTAAACATGTCAATATAAGGTACACGATAATGTCACAGAGTAAGAACATAAACAGTTAAAATTGTATGTGAAATGTACAAAAATTAGATAAAAAACTTTGTATCTATGAACCAAATAAAAAGACTATTGAAACACAGAAAGAAAAATTTATCCACCAAGATAAAATTCAATTATTTGTAAAAATTTGAACCTTTTACAAACTAAATTATAATTATCGAGTTCAAAATTGTTTTAAATATATAACATATCAAACGAGAAAAGACTTCAAAATATATATATATGATTAAAAAAAAATCAAATTAGTTTACTTATTAATCATTTAGCGTTAATTACAAAGAAGAATAAATTTATAATACAAATAGTTAATTGAAAATATAATTAGGAATTCGAAACAAACTATAAAAACAGCAGATCGGTATCACGGGAAACATTTTGCAACCATTACAAATGGTACATTATTATATATTTTAATTAGAGAATATATAAGAATAGTATTGTTTTGAAACACTTTGGCAGGGCTTTCAATTTTATATACAAGTTATAATATTAAAATTATGGTGTATACATTTTTATTACTGTAAATGTTGAGTGCCAATTGTTGTTTTATTTACTTCACTATATAGCATAGTTTATAAGTCATAAAATATTGAATTAAAAATGATTTCATTTAAACAAGACCTATTTAAAAAACGTCAGAACTCAATATGCCCAACTTTAAATATGTATGAATGTGTGCTTGTAGTTTCTATCTCAAGTCAATATAGCATATCAATTTAATTCATTTCTTTGAAATCGCGTAACTTTTGTCATAAATTAAATAATCCTATAAAAACGTCACATGGATTAGTTTTTTGGTTCAGTGCGCTTATTACCATTGCACTGATTTATTGAGTATGAAGTCCACAAAGAAGTTATGTTGCTAGGAATTACGATTCACTTCCAATAAATGTATAAAATTAAAGTTGTGTTTATATTATAACTGTATGTTATGTTACATATATACATACATACATATATAACACGCCAGAAGACCGCTTCTATAATTAAAGCTTATGGAGGGCAATTATTTTCTATTTTATTTTATTTATAAATATTATCTTTATTTTAAATAAAATAGATCTTCACTTCTGTAGATTATTATATTCATTAATTTAAAAAGACAATAAATATTAAAATTTGCTCAAAGATATGTTTCCATTTAGGGAGTAACATTTATTTGATGTCTAATAAATCGTTCTCTTCTTATAAATATTGATATTGTAGAGAAAATATAAGTTCTGTGAATTTACAATTGAAATTCATTAAAAAAATCAAATACTTGTGCTTACAATATCAGGCGCTTACATACAGTTTTAATGAATACGTTTCAATGAATCATCATTTTTGAGTATCATTCATAATCGGAATACCAATTACACTATCTCATAATTTAGGCTGCATAACATAAGTCTCTAAAAAACTATTTAAAACGTGATAACATGGAGACTTCTTATCAAAGGCAAAAGGGCCTGTTTTAGCATACAATAGATAGGAAAGCTTTCCAAAAACTAGCGATGTCGCAGTTATTTCGGAGAGATATCGAAAAACGACCTTTGTTTGTAGAATTTTAAAACAAATTCGGTTAAAGTCTTGCTAATGTTTCCCTAAGATCTATCTGCAACAATGAATACGTAAGTAGGTACTTGTTTTTTTTCAACGCATTGTTCATGAATTCTCTAAAAAGGGAGTACTTGCCTCCAAATAGTCTGGATCATAATGCACTGGATTACGTCATATTTGCCACTACAAGAAATAGTGTACCAGAGGAGGCGCGAATCATATATAAAAGGACATACCGTGTTGCAATTAAGAAATAAGCTCTATATAGGAAGCCCTGCTTCATCGGCTCATAAATCGAGCAATTAACAAGGGCTGTGTGACATCGAACATTTGTTCTCTTAAAGTAGCCATAGGAAATAGATTTAAACGAAAAAATAAGCCTAGTGAATGAATTCATTGATAATGTATTATGTATTGCACTTAAGAACGAAACGATTCACATGCGCTTGCGGACTTGAATATGTTTAAACATACGTAAAAAATGAATAAAAAAATGTGATTTCAATTTTTTATAAAATTCAAATTTAAATGTCTATGAATCGATGAAATCGAATCACAGACTGCTTCAGACATTAGATATAATATCTTGTGCATTATATCTCGCACAAGTATGCATATATTATATTTATTAATAATAAAATAAACAAATGGGTGTCTTTCTAAAAAATATTTGGCGGAATAATCGAGAAATCTATCTGCTCATTCCTGGATCTCTCAATAAAAAAGAAATAAAGAATTAATTTCTTGGAATTCAATGATTAGATTTGTAGGTGTTAGATTTTGCCTAGCTGTACACTTCTAAGTTTTTATACAGCGCTAATAAAAAGATACCTATCTCAGACTGGTCATTTATTATATTAACTGTTATAGTATTATGATATATTATATACCTAGATCGGCCATCTGTATTGGTAAATTATGGGATCGTATAAACACAAAAAGCCAATTGTTATTTTAGATAGGTAGGTTCCTACCTACATAATAGGTACCTAAATGCACCTAACTACTAACCATAGGTATCTAGCTTAATAGGTTTGCTATCAAAGAACGATTTTTACTTTCGAAATCTTCAGAAAATTTAAGAGTTATGATATAGATTGTCTCGAGTATCTAACTAAATAGTTTATAATAGTGTTAGACTTGCATTGAATTGGTTAGAAAACTAAAAGATGCTAAATCCGAAGTTGAACAGTCGTTTACTTTGACGTAGTTTTGTTTTAAAATTGTATCTTTACTACGACCTTGAGATGCAAACGATTTAGTTTCGCTAATAATATAACGTAAAAATGGTATGTTTTGCAATATGTAACTTTTTGATCCGCTTAATCCAATTTTATAAAACGGGGTGAAACATCTGTGTTGTCAAACCGTAAAAATCATTTTACTAGGGATGTTACGAAGAACTTTTTATCTTGAAAATCCATGTATCTATGAATGAAATAATAGATCTATATTTGCTGACGACAAAGAACACCAGCTTGGCAGGCGCAATAAGACTAATTATAATCCAATAAAAAGTCGATCTATGCGGGTGGAGACAAGTTCCGGAGGAAAACAAATACAATCGATTAGCCTATGTGTATTTAATTAATAACAACTTATAGACCGTTATAGCTTAATATATACTTTACAATTTTATATATCCTTTCGAATGTTATAAAATATAATCTGATTCATTCTTGTTAGTGAATCTTCACAATGTATACTTTTTAAAAATCAATGCGTTTATCTGGAAATCATTGTGTCCTATCATTTTAAAATTGTATCATTTACTTGTATCTCCGTTGTTTTTAAAATTGCACATATGTGTCATCCTGGACTTCTAGATAAACTACAGGAAGCAACACTTTCAATTTTGTGTATATTTTAACGACAAGATAATATGGTGGCGGTAAATCAAGAATAACGTAGTATGGTATATAACATTTTTTTAATTTATATTTGTAGATAACAATAAACTTTTACATATTGGATCTCATACATAGAACTTCTTTTTAACATATATTTGTATAACACATTGTTTCAATATGTTCTTAACACCATTTTTAGTACACTGGCAGTTATAATGTATACAGCTCTGTATGCAGTCTGTGTGTTATAGAAAATTGCTGAAAATGTGAACAGCATATTGTATTACCTATATAACTCATTTTTATTGAAATTTTTGGATTATATAATAAATTTAGGAACAACTTACAATTACATAAAATCCATTAAAGTAGTGCAACTATAATGGTAAACATTTAACAGTAACAAATCGAAAATGAATACGCAATATTCAATATGTTTTTAACTATTTAGCCATACGATATACCCCAGTTTATTAATACTAATTGAAAGATACACAATGCTGTAATACGGTATATATATTTATTAAGAGCTACAGAGGTTTCCCCTGTCTTTATTAATGCAAACTAAACAAATATGTTAATGATAAGGCAGTATATATATTTACATACACAGACAAGGAGTTAAGAATAAGAAATATTCACATAATTCATAAAAAGTAATTAGACGATACGGTAGCACCGTCAAGCCAAGAACAAGAGCGTCAGCAATTAGCTTGAGGGATACAAACAGCCATAGTCATTAATGCTAAGGGTAATAGGACCATTTTTGAAAGAAGAACATTTTTTGTATCAGCGTAATCGCCAAGCGCTAAGGAACAAAATGCACCTAATATGAATTTTTAAAAGGGTTTCTAAATACTTTTTTTAAATGGTCAATTTCGATGAAAAATTGTTTCTTCTTCTTCTTATTACTATCTAAACAAAAACGACTGCGTCACAAAATTAATGCTAAGAAACGAGCTCCTTAAATGAAAAACGTTGAAATAATATTGATGATAGGAAGTACAGCCATTAAAAAATTGATGTAATAAAGGACGCCAAGATTTAAAAAACAAAATGTTAAAATTATAATGATGATACATAGTACAGCCATCAAAGAAATTAATATAAACATGGTGCCAAGATTTAACTGTTACAATATTTTCTTTTTAAAATGCATAAATGTATAGATCAATATGGAACATAGATATACGTCTAAACTGTAAAATCCACAAAACTATGACAACAAAATTCTGAAAAATATCGTGGCAATGGTATAAAGTATATTATTTTACTAACTATGTTATAAAAATTGACTTACTTAAAACAACAACTTTTTGAATTCATGTGAGTTTCTTTGCTTTTGAAAAAATGTCCCATTGAAAGAATTTTTCATGATTTTTATTGTCATATTTTTATGAATTTTACAGTTTAGATGTATACTTATGTTCCGTTCATATCTGAGTAAAAAGTATCAGCTTCCCAGTAACATATATGCGCTATTAAAAACGATTGAAAAGTTCTATAAAATAAGTTTTCTAAATTCTAATGAGTTATTATATATATCACAAGCAAATTCACCATATGTTGTTTACATCCAAAATTGTGTCGCGTCGTAGTTATCCGATCTCCATGAGTGTCTTATACGTCTAATGTGCTCGTCACATTATTATATATCTCCGTGTTTAGGTATATACTGAACGTCTTCAAAAAATTATCAGAAACTCTTTAAACAGAAATAAGTATACCTAGTATAAAACTATTGAAACTTCTAATAGTGTTATAATCTAAATAATACTAAACATATTTTTAGTAATCAATCATGAAAATTGGAATCACATTTTAAAAATTTCAGTAAATTTGTGCGCATATGATTAGATAGAAACAGTATCGACACTGTAGGCAGATAAACAAAAAATCACTTGATGATTTGCTAAATTTTATTATATAAAAGGAGACCAAGCTTTCAATGTAACTTCATATCATACATATTGTCAGAAAACTTAAAAACCAAAAATTAAATATTTATTTACAACAGAGAGATGAGCGTCAATGAATAAGTTGCGTAAGAGACATTATGAAACTAATAAATACATACTAGCAAAGGAGAGTGAAGATCATTTAATTGAATTAATAAGACATTTGGTTATACGGCCATTAACATTTAAAAATCCAGAGTTTTAATCTATAGAGAGTTAATTTTATGGAAATTTTAATAAAAGCAGCTTCAAGAACACGTCTAACTTTAAGATTATAAAATGGAAGATGAATTAAAATCAATGTCATGGTTACAATTTAAAGAATGGACAGCAAGAGTGTTGTTGAGATTACCATTAACAATAGCTGATTTGTGTTCTTTAATACAGGTGGATAAGTTACGACCACTTTTACCAATGTAACATTTGCCACAAGCTTTACAGGGAATTTTAGATACACCTTTTTATTTATCTTTAGGAGCATTCAAGACAATACAATGATGTGTTCTCGAAGCTGCTTTTATTAATTTCCATAAAGACTACTCTCTCCATTTAAACGCTGGATTTGCTTTAAAAAAAAAAAGCCAATGCCTTATTAATTCAATTAAATGATTTTAACTCACTCTTCTGTGTATTTATATATTAGTTGTATAATGTATCTTACACAACTTGTTCATTAACGCTTATATCTCTGTGTATAGTATTTTATTTTTGCTTTTTTATTCTATCATAATTATGATTCGAAGTAACATCGAAAGCTCGATCCCTTTTTAATTAGTAAAATTTATTTTAACACATTTTCAATTTTTTTCTTACGTGTATGCCCATATATTTAATGAAAAACATTTTATGCAGCTAATCGATAAAATGTGGAAGTATACAAATTCTATGGATTAATTGAGTTCCCATGACCTTATGGCATCATGCATAAATAATTATTGATTTTTGATTATTTACTGATCGATTTAAGTTATTGGTTTGATTTGAAATTCAGTGGTAGGAAATTTATATGCTGATTTATTTATAGTTTAAATTATTGTGATAATTAATAAACAAAATTATCTGTGAATATTTTATTCTTGTTAATTCTTTTCCGTTATTTTTCATGTACTAATTTATTTTATTGCAAAACAGGATTTACAAAATAAGTTTTGATAAATGAACACACTATAATATATATTTAAAATGCATATATATAAGCGTGTAAAATTAAAGCAGTAATTTAAAAATAGTTTTGTTTAGAAACACAAAACATATTTCACAGGCCAAGGAATTCATCAAACATCCTCAAATAGGCAATAATCTTTTCTCTTGAACTGCTTGTAATTGTAATATTATTTGTTTTAAATTCAATACTAGCGGCTTGCTATATGAATTAAGAAAACTCTATATTAAATATATATTTCAGCTCCATTTTAAATTGAAATTTAGTTATATCACTGACTTATTTTTCTTTAAATTTTGAATTAATTTTGTCAAAATTTTTTCGTAATCTTCGTGAAATCTATGTCAAAAGATAATATTTTCTCCCAATTTTTGTTTTCTAAACTAATTTATGTTTTTACGGCGATTATTATTTGAAATTTCTGTTATAATTTTATGCGCAAGTTTTATTGTATTTTCTGGAGAAGCGTGTCTGTCTAGAGAGAAATAGGACGTTTCACTTTTTGCGAAAGTTTATACATTAATTAGAAAAAAAGAAATTATTACTATCTATAATAAACACAATTAATTATATAATATTATATTATAACTATAAAAACAAAAAAGGTGCAATGCCCTGAATCTTGTTTCATTCATTATAGATATATGAAGAAAGTCATGAATTTTGTATTGTAATAGACGAAATGGACGCCACAAAATAATCAATGGACTTGTTAATCTGTTTATGAAGGAAACAAGATGTCTATCTATATATGTAAAGCAATTTATTCTTAATGGATGCGGAACATTATTTATGTACAAAAATACTTCTATGTAATTATAGAAAACAGTTGCAGAATCCAATTATGCCAAATATAGAAACATTGAATAAAGAGGACATATTATATTACTCCAAATGTTTCATACTCCTACGACACGATGAAATCAAATGAAAAGGAACATGAAAATTCTCTTCTAAAGCACTATTTCACACTATGATTCGCTGGTTTCCGAAAGATCAAGTATCATGAAGTATTATTGTTTTTAAAAAATACGAAAAATCTGAAGCATTACGTTCATTAAATGTTATTTACTTCTTAGACAAAAATCCAGATCTTCTGACTATTAGATCAAAGGAATTTTCAATGTTCAAAGAAAAATTAATGCGCCGAGAATCTTGATAAACAAATGAATACCATTATTTGTCGATAATGCGAAAACGTGTATTCTATTTATTGACTGACATAGAATTCAAAGACAGAGTATTTATTAGTTTTTTTGCATAAATATTTTGTGTTGAATAATTATTTTTATTCTAAATATCCCGATAATAATTAATTCTTGTGTTTGACTTAGCCAGAGCACATATATGTTTCATTATACACAACTATGTAAAGTTTTATAATGCATTGAATGAATACTTGTGTTAATTAATTTAGTTTTAACGTTTCATTTGTGATAATTACAAAATAATAATGCGCTCCATTGTTAACAATTTTAGCTTTTTGATTGTTTCAAATTATAATGAGGAAATTTTCTTTCAAGCTTAAGCCTATATATTTTGTAAATGTTATTTAATTATTAATTTACTTTCTTAGATTATTTACTATTGTATTAACCTTTTATATAACGAAAATGATTTTTGACGCATTCAAAATCAAATAAAATTTTTCAAGATTTTTCGTGATTATCAATTTTATCATGAATATACACCAAAAGAACAAATTTATAAAAAATGTGTCTTGTATCTTTACACGGAATTCGACACAATCGATAAGAATGATGTTTAAAATCTAATAATTGTCAGGGACTCCTAATTTAGTTTTAGTTTTTCCTGATGATTGTACATATCAAATATACTGCTAATTTATTATTTCACCAGCAACACTTTTCAAACACAAATTGTGGTCACCAAGTTTTAAAGTTGGGGTACGTAATCAGTTTTTTATGTATAAGATGATAACTATTAGTCATTGGGCCAGAGCATTTTTCGGTATCCCAAAAGGGAGGAAGAATGTTATACATCATTAAAGAGATATAATTGATGTATAGATTCTAAAATATTGTAGATATCATAATTTAGTTATAGGTGGAAAAAATTATATAATTTTTTTGATTACCCATATTAAAAAAAGAACATTTTTTGTCATGAAAATGCATAATTTTCAGAAAATATTTATTGATTTAACTAATATTCGTATGAAATGTTGCATATAATATTGTTTTTCTAAGTGAATTTTTCATAATACAAGCATTTTGAAATGAATTTACTAAATTATTTAATAATCAGAAATAGTTCCTAAACCATTTTAATAGCCATAATAAGCCTAAAATAGGATTGGGAACTACTATTCATGTGTAGCTGAAATGATTTTATTATCATGATTTTTTATCTTATTTTGCTAGTAATATGTAGAAAACACATAGATTATCAAAATAATATGTAACATTTTATTATAAATAATAGTAATACATGTCACTTCTTAAAAATATGCATTTTCATGAAAATGAAGTCAAAACAAGTCAAAAAGACAAAAATCTTCCTAGTCTTTAAAATATGAGAAATCAGAAAATTCTGTAATGGTTCCACCTACCAAATGGTGGTGTCTATCATATTTTAGGGAATCTAGACATTCATAGCTTTCTAACGATGTATCAAACTCTTCCTCCCCTTTTTGGGTATCGGCAACCGTTTTTGGTTCCAGGTCTACGAACTATAACTTATTGAACAGTCGAACGTTTTATTTTTAAATTCTTATTATCATGAATACAAATAAAGAGACAGTGGTTAACGAATTTGATTTTGTTTCTAGTAAAAAAACAATTAAAAAAATATATACCTATAGAAAAAGAATGAGAATCCTTTGTTACGTATATATTGTTAAACTTTTTTTATTTAGGAATTACTATCTGCCTAAATAAAATGCATGATTATTTTATAATATAGTGAGATATTATACCTTTGTCTTACGGCATGCTTTAAAATGTATTATTAAAGATTAAATACTGCCAACTGTTTCAAATCGGCTCATTGCAGCGTTGTCTGCTTTAACGTTTTGGTACATTTTGAGTTATATTGGAATATGAATATGAATATGAATATGAATATGAATATGAATATGAATATAACCATTCATCTTCCCTTTTTAAATATGTATTTTTGGAGTATTAAATGTACATTGGAGTGATCGCAACTATTTATAAATTATGGCAAACTACCTGTGTGTCTATATCCTTATCTAAACTGTACTTTTAGCTAACCACCAATTTAGGATCATTTCAATGATAAAGGCCTCAAAAATGTAATTCCGGCATTACATTTTTCTTTCTTTCTGAAAAAAAAAGATTTTGCAAGACAAAATACAATCACTGGAACACAAAGCATTTGCGTGAACTAAACAATAACGCACTTAGATAACAATAATATCATATTACAAAATATATATTAAAATGTTTTACTTTTATGTTAGCGTAATTAAGCAAAGTTTTCTTCTATTAACACTTATGCAGAAATCCAAATTAACTCTATGAAACATTAACTTTTATACATTTATATACGAAATATTAATATATATGTATATATATTTAAACATTTAAAAAATCAATACTGTATTGTCTGCAACAGTGACAAATATATTTTTTCCAATTAATTATTTATAAACTGTACAGAAATTTATAATTATTTGTATAATATATACAGTAATAGATTTCTATGTATATGTGTATTTCAATCTGGAATGGTTTCCCAAAGGACTCCACAAAAACGGGAATCTATTAATTTAATGTTCAACAGTTTTAATGGAACAAAATATACAATATAGACACTAACAGATATGTATGTTCACTTTGGAAATAGGGGTGTTCGTAAGATTCAATGTGATATATGTATGTACATTTAACAGAGAGAAAAGGCATTTTATTGCCTGAAGTATTTAATTTAGGGAAGACGTGCTCCAGAGAATGTGTAACTAAGGTTTGTAGAGGCATTTCTTATTCATTTAGTAAAACATTTATGGCCAAACAAAACTGAGGGATCAATTTTGATTCAATTCTGTTTTAACGCATTAGCACTGACAAGAATAAGAAAAAAATATGATTTTTTATGTTTCTAAAATTCTCATTCATTCTATCCGTACAATATAGACTCTAAATAACAATTCAATTATGTTGAAAGTGTATTTATATATATTATTGTTGTTTATGCAAGGAGTGTATAGGTGGTCGGTACTTAACCCCGAAATAGTAAATCTTCTTTTGTAATAAAGGGAAACATTAATGAAAAGCTCTTTTCTTAAAAGAATTGATTGAAAAAATTAATGAAAAAGTTATTTTCATAAAAGGATTGAATGACCCTTCTCCCACTTTCACTCACCTACTGGAAATAACTTCTCCTGACCACATAAAGAAAGTTGGAGCGGTAGAGATTTATGTAAATTTTATTGATTATCACTTACTTAGTTCGAACTTCACCTAATATCTATTCTGCTCGTCTTTATAGAGGAAAAAGAAATTAAAACCATTCACGCCACGCTCAACATCCCCTTTCTGCATATATATACATAAAATCAAAATAAATGAATTATATACCTACTTCACATTATAAAAAAGAGGAGTGGGCGTGCGAATTTTTTCACAGTAGCTTATAAAGCGATTATTAGTAACGTATAGTAATTCAATACTTCTCTACATAACCACTAACTCGGAAACTAGTGCCTGCCTTTCCCGTTTTTGTGGCTGTAAAATTTGTTGAAATTCTCGGTAATTATAGGCACCGGAATGGCAAGAGTGAGCACGCCCGCCACAGCACAAATACTCCCCACAAGTTTCCCCCAGGGTCCCTTGGGAACCATATCCCCATAGCCAACGGTACACATTGTGATAACTGCCCACCAGAAGGCGTCGGGTATACTTTCAATCTGAGAGTTCTCCACCTCAAACTCTACATAGTAGATTGTGCTTGAGAACACTAGAATGCACACAATGAGAGCAACTAGGAAGAGTCCCAGACCTTCAATACTGGCTCGGAATGTGAGCATAAGAACTTGAAGGCCAGCTGAGTGTTTCGTTAGCTTAAATACCCGAATAAGGCGGATGACGCGAAGAAAACCTAAGGAGGCGCTGTTCTTTGCCCCGTCGCAGCTGAACGAGATGAGTACGTTGATCAGGGTGACGTAGTAGGGCACAATAGCGGCGATGTCGATGTGATTTTTTATATCCTTAATGTAAATTTTCTTGCACGGACATGCAAGGAACCGAATGACAACCTCAAGCGTGAACCAGAACGTACATACGGTCTCAATTATGAAGAAGGGGTCCAGAAAGTTGGGTGCTGCCGCTTCGACACAATGACTAGTCCGGAAGACAGGAAGAGTCTCCACACAAAAGAGAATTATGGAAATGATTGTGAACATGACAGAGGATACTGCGATAAGGAATGCTAAAGTGGATGTCTCTGGGTACTCGAAAAGCATCCAAATCTTCCGTTTCGTGGGATTCTCGGGTAGTAGGACGTTCTCTATTACATAACCCTCGTCGCGTTTATATGTATCCACAACCTCCTTCTCGATTTCGTAGAACTCCAACTCGCCAAGGAAAATGTCGTCGGGCACGGTTGTCGGTCGCTTCAACTTCCCACCATATTGGTAGTAGTTAAAGATTGCCTCAAATGTTGGTCGATGGCGGTCGAAGAAGTACTCTTTCCTCCGAAGATCGTAGTGTTGGGCTCGCTTGGCCGGATTTCCCAGAAGAGTCTGTGGATGCCTATTTAGTACCCCAACCCGCGTCTCGAAAATCATCCCACTCACGTTGACTACAACACGTTCGCAGCCCTGGAGTTGGCAGTTGTGTCTCGCAGCAGCAGTTGCAAAGATGTTTGGGTGATGATACTGCTGCTGGTTTCTCCGCCGAGAAGAATTCTCTTCGTAAGAGCGGATTTGAAATCCCGTTTCAGGGAGGACGAGCCCGTCAAGAGTACCAAATCCCGTCGCACCTCCGACCAGGGCTACCGCAGCTGCCCCCTTACCGTCCAATAGATGGTTACCCAAGCCCCCAGTGGCAGAAGCGTCGAAGCGGACGAGTTTGTGGAGAACGTGGTAGCTGTTCCGGGCGAGTTGCTGCGGACTTTGGTGAATGAGAACGGTCAACTCCTCATCGGAATCGCCGACGCTGTTATTGCTTTTGTTGTGACCTAGAGAGGTAGAGGCTTGCGACATAAATGAGGGAACATAGAGCATATTTTTGGTCAAACTGACTTTTCCCGAAGTCCCTTACAGTTTTCCACAGATAGTTGTGAAATCTCTGCTTACTGCAATACAGGCTAATTGGTCAGCTGCCATTAATTAGATTTCTTCATCTGAATTTGAATTTTGAACTCAGTATTTCCGCACATTGATACTAGTATAGCATCTAGTATTCAATCTTCTTCAGAAAGAAAATAGCGGAAAGATATATTATAACATGCCGACTGGAGGAAAGAAAGCCTCTTTGAAAAAAGATTTGAGGAGTAAAAATAATTAATATACGTATATATCATACACCACTATCAGTCGTAATAGTCATTATTGATTTTACAGGGATGGAAATGTGTTTTAACGTAGGTATGGAAAAAGATATGCTTTCCCGACAAGCGATATAAATGGTATTAAAAGTTACTTGTGTCTTCAAGGTCTCAATCGATTCTAGGAGGGCAATCAACTTTTTATTTGAAACACAATAATAGCTTTATATATCACAGTTTTCAATAAACAAGAGGAAGAAAAAATATTGATTATTATATTCCGATGAGCTCCTTTTAATTATGCGTGAATTCCAAAGTGAATATTATATTTTTCCACTATATGTATTCTTCTTATTGGATATA
Source organism: Invenusta paracnida (assembly GCA_036023295.1). NCBI lineage: Eukaryota > Metazoa > Platyhelminthes > Proseriata > Coelogynoporidae > Invenusta > Invenusta paracnida. Next base: position 19,331 of record JAYRBW010142134.1, on the reverse strand, counting down.
ATAAAAATAAATACAAATTTTATTTATAAAAATGAAGTATTCAGTGCACTGATATTTTTCAAGAACTAATTGTTCGATAGTTTGATGGATATCATTTGAAAGCACGAGAGAGGAAATAAAGACTTCAAGTCATTTTAAGTATAATTTCAAGTAAAGAATTTCCGAGAATATAATGGTAGGGAATTTGAGAGCTTCCACAATTGGTAGGCTCAATCTAATTGGAGATTTTATTTCTTGACGCCATTTAATTGGACGATTGAGGTATAAAGTTAAAGGTAGCGTAGGTATATTTTATACTATGAGAGGCATTTCAACGTGTATGTCTTTCGTGTGGCTGGTATACCTACCTATATGTATAAACTTATGTTTATTCTATTCAAAAAAGGTTGATTAAAATAAGCTATGCTAAATTATTTGAAAACAAGAATAATAAGAATTCAAATTATTACCTAATTGAAACAAGGTTGCTTCTAACAAAATTATGTTAAAAAGCAAATGAATTAAATGCTTATTTTTTACTGTTTAAGAATATTGCACGTAATAAATTCGTTGATAAATGAAGTTATTTAGTAAATGCGAACATTAATTAACAATTAAATTATTCTAGGGTGTAACCTTTTGAAGATTTTATTTTGTTAGATAATATCAACTTTTGCTTCAGATATTCCTTTTATATTATCCCAGTATTTTGTTTTTCTAGATATTTGAATCAGATTATCAAATATTTTATTTGCCACAATAATTTCAAAAAATATAAATACTCAAACTTTAAAAAAGCAAATTAAATTTAAAGTTATTGTGTATCATAGTAATCAAATACTATACCCGTACATTAATAAAATATACTGGCTTAAATTTTGTCAATATTTTTTATGAAAATGCTGATGATTATTTTATAATTTACTGTATTTGGTCCTGCATTTGTTACTCTCTCTCTCTCTCTCTCTCTCTCTCTCTCTCTGATTTGGAATAAATTTTATTACATCATATCTGTGATATATTATGTACTATTTAATCTCCCTTTTCACAATTCTTAATCCCTTGTTGCTTGAAAATTAACTCCAGGTACGTTCAAAACACATCTTCTTAATAAACTCTGTGTTGACTGATCAAAAAGGTGTTTATTCGTATACTTACTTAATTATGGAATAATTCTAAAGTACTCAATTTTTAACTGGGGGGGGGGAATTACAATTTAACTTTCTACCTTATCTTTTTATGATTATTTCCTTGTACATTTCAATATAATAGGAAATTATCCCAAACGTTATACACGTTATTTTATAAACACATATTTCTTGTATAAGTTGTACCTATATATTTGACACCTTGTAAATAAATAATTATTATTATTGGATTTGGACAAATGGATTTCCATATACAAAGAAAATCTTTGACCAAATTCATATATTTAGATTAATTAAAAGCATTCTAATAAATTAATTCTGTAATAAATTATTTTTTGTGCATTTAAGCATTAGAAAGAAATCTATGGAATTTAATAATTTGTACTTGTAAATCTAAAACTTGCTCAGCAGATATTTAAAAAAAATGTAATTTCCAATTCCATCGGGAATTATAATGAATATTGTAGCCACAAAGTAACCTTAATTATTCAGTACTGTTTCACTTACTCTATATATACCATAAACGAAAGAATATTTTAAGAGTAATTTATTTCCTGCTTTAATTACACTTAAATATGCTTAATATGCAACACATTAATCCAATGTTTTGATTAATTTAAGCTTTTATATAATATGTGTATATAACATAAAATATGAGAACTACGAAGCATCAATCATATTAAATATATATGTTTATATTTATATTTATGTATTTACATATTTACATATTTACATATTGTAAAATGTATCATTTAAACACAGTTTTTTATTTAAATAAGGATGAAAAATATAGTTTTAATGTATAATATATACAATGACAAATTTAATTTAAAAATGGAATGTATATTAGTAAAATTACATCGTGAAATTTGATATACTGTTGAAACTTGCTTCATCGATTTTAGGCTAAATTTTTTTCTTACCATATTTTATAAGATTATTTAACTGTATATATCACGTTTAACATGTCGTTTTTGCATAATGCTGGAAATTTATTAACAACTGAAGCAAAGTTTTTGTTAAAATAGATATAATTATCAATTCAGTGAATTTCAAGCTTTAATTTTCATCTCTAACTTTACTTAACTAAAACGAAGTTTTTAAACATCGTTTAATTTCAAAAAGCTATAATTTAGTACCGAGTTATTTTTGTTCGCTATTAATTAATGGGTATATCAGGTGTCAAAACGAATTACAAACGATTTGTCATATTAAAGAATATTATTAAGAATATAAATGCAGAACAACAAACTTGAATTATGGTTTATGTCCCTATACAAAGCATATATAGACATATGTATCTATAATATCTTATTAGCTAAGTACTGCACTGGTGTGTTTTACGTATCCGGTAATCACTGTCCGCGAAATAATTCTATTTTCTTTTTTTCAAGATGTATCTACATATGAAGATATCTAAAATTCTGGCGACGACATATTATTAAAATATATGATTTTGTCTTGCGAATGTAGAATGTTTAATTTTATAATTTAGTAAAATATATTCCCAATTTTCAAATTAACTATGATTGACTGCTCTATACGAAGCTGTTAGGATATATTTTATATATTAAAAGGAATATTCCAGAGATGTTTCCACACCAAATCTTAATTAATTGGAGATTAGATTGTAGAATTCACGTTGTGATGTCCCTACAGATATATATGTGTATACAAAAGTATCTACAAATAACATAATTTACACCTACAAAATATTTTCACACCTACATAAACATTTACGACGAAAAGGTCAGTTCAATTCGATAATGGAATGAGATGGGGGAGAGGAGAGGTTTCAGTCAAGAAGATATTGGTGAAGGGAAGTTATATTGTGCTGTAGCCTCGAAGCTTATTGAGAGGGCAATAGATATGAAAGTAGAACAAAGTGAGTTAATTCTGGGATAATAATACACACGAAATCACACCTTGTCTCGCTGGAATTACTTCCAAATGAATTATTTTGGAATACATCAAGAAGCAATCTTTTCGCTATATATTTGTTATATGTATGTTGAAAAGCGAGAGCGTTAAAAAAATCGATAGATCTTTGAAAAATACCACCGGCCGGTTTGTCATAACAATTTAAGGTAACGTTCGCTACCATATAACTAGATTTAGATATTCTTTGATAGAGCATTAGCCACTCGGTTCTGATATGTTCATGTCGCTATTAGTTAAGATGGGTCGTGTCATGTCAAAACATATCATCTGTAAGCCCGTTCTCTCTTATATCTCTTATATATTGTCTCTGTCCTCAGCCGCACTTAATGTATTTACTTTTTTTAATTTAAGATTTAATAAGCTATATATTAGCTAACTAGCTGAGAATATTTCCATTATTGTCCAGTCTGCAACCTTTACGATAGATTTCAATCTAGTAAGCTGTAAACAACAAAGTAAGTTGTAAAAGGTAAACCAATATTAAAATACTATTTATAATATTACAAAATCGTAGTAAAGGTAAATGACCCTTTTTAAAACGTAGTTTTGTACCTAAAATATTTATCATAAAACTATTTTATGTCTAAAAATAAGAATATATTTTACAAAAAAACGGTTTTAGAATTATTTTTGGTGTATTATCAAGTTGTATTGGTTTATAACATTGTATCAATATTTTTATTGGCGAAGATATGTAGTTTAGTAGTATAGAGGTATACTTCTTGGTCAAGTACAATCCTCTCTGCTCCATACGAATAATGGCATTTTACAAATAAATACCATTATATTTTCTCGCTTATAGTGCAGTGCGCATACAAGTATACTGTATACACCCACTTCCCACTTCCCACTTCATATTTTAATTTCCAAAATAAAGAAGAACCACCACAAAATGATTTACAAAAATGAACTTTCCTTCTGGCTTTTAAAAAGGGTAGAAATTTGTAAACAATTTTATGTAATGTTTATTTAATTAGACCGAATACGTAGTTATTTGTGCTAAATGAACTGTTTCAGTCTTCGAGCAGTGGGCAACTTGTAAACCTGAGAATCACTCAAACCATTATGAAGTGTCGTTAATAAGGAAGGTAGAAATAATATCCCACCTTATAAAATGCCCTTGATTAGTTAAATCGGGATGCTTGTATGTATATATATACACATTCGGCTAATTTCAATTATGAGTACGTAACTTAAAAGTAATCATTCATCTCATAAAAGTATGTTTACCTCATGTTATGGGTTTAGATGTTATGTTCAATATATTCAACTTTGTCTCATCTTAATGTTATGACGCCACATCCCGTCGTATAGTGTTAATTTTTTCGATTTCATTTGTAATTTTTAAAACGAGATTTGACCTATTTTTAAGCGGTAGCATATTACATCATTCGCTGGTTAAACACAGAAATTAGCCGAAATGAAGCAATTTTACCAACACATAGTAAGGGATTTATATACCACAGCATTCGCTGAATCAAGAAAAGTTTTATTCTTTTCTAAGTCGCTTGTCATTTAATCCAATTGCATCATTGGTGATTGCTAGCATAGACTAGTGTTGCATGAGAAATAAGTAACAGTTTTCACAGGAGGCATAAATGTATAACCCCAGTAAGTATATTGTCCTAAAAATATGTGAACATCATCATCATAAGCTTAACTGTATTTAAATATTTTTGTTAAACCTGCAATTAATGACTAGCTACGAAACTGTGTAATAGTCTGGATGAGTCGATGGACAACAATTAACTAAGCTATTAAATATGCAGTATGTCATTACAGATAATATGTACAATTATACTCTGGTCACAATTAACCCCATGGTCCTTTATTCGTACACATAAGATATATCTAATATTTCAACTAAATCATAATTTCTATGTACTTAACTATTATTTATTACGAATTGTATTGATAAAGATATGTATAATAGGTATCTAATCACAAATTAAAAAACTGTTGAAGCAAAGGTACTCTCTGGTTTTATAAACACCGGATTAAAAACGGTATTCTTAAATTAGATAAAACCGGCAGTGTTTATTTGGACATATGTATACGGCAGTTCTGAAATTCAAATATGAATTTAAAATATTTTGATGTTTACCGTCTAAATTGTTAAAAAAATTTAACTTATAAAAATGTATGAAATAGATATAGAAATACCAATTTATAAATTATTTCTATTGAAAATATATAACGCATATTAATATGATAGCAATCTATTTTAACTATTTCAATATATGGATCATATTATAGGTAGGTACTAAGAAATTAATTTGCATAGTGTAATTAATTTCTTCATTTAAAAAGTATTATAAGTTCAGACAAAGTGTCATTAAACAACACTATATTGTTTGAATAAAATGTAAATAGCATCATGCACACAAATTGAGCATATAGCAGGAATTCGATGCAGAACAATTATTAATTAGAGCTCTTAGAAAAGTAGTATAAAGAAATAATATGATAATGATTAAATAAATCTAAAAATAAATAATTATAAAATTTTCATTATAAGATAAAACAATTTTTACTTTTAGCGAATAAAAATATATTTTTAATATCGATGTGATTTTTTTTAGACTAGATCATGATTTCTAGAAAATGGTCAAGTTTTTTAGGGTTTAGATATTTAAATAAATGTTAAATTGTTCTCTTATATTAAAGTGTACATTTGATAAATCTTTGAGGCATGCGAGAATACACAGTGTTGCAAAAACACAAGAAATATGTAAGGAAATGCGTTCAAAATTTCCCCACAGTCTTACAATATCGCACTTTTGATAAAGGCATTAAGTATAAAAACAATACAATAGCACAATAGTTTGGAGGAGAAACAATGTTTATTGTCTCTGAAAATGATTTTTTCTTTTTTAAATATATGATATGGGGATTACATAGATACGCATTCTTTGCTTAGTTAATTTAATTAGGTTATTTTACAATATAAAATATTTATATAATATACTGTAGCTATTGTTTATATTCATATTATCTTTGAGATTCACTTAAGTTCAAAACACCAAACAAAAAATAATTCAATGAAACCTTTTAAATGGTTTATAACAACAATATATCAACAACAAACGTAAATATATGCGTTAAATATGATGCAAGAAAATAAAGAAATACATTTAAACGAATTCATGAAAATGGCGATTTTACTTCTAAAAAATTAACATACAATTCCTTGAAATGAAAAATAAAAATTTCTACTTTATTTTGTGTTTTGTATCTAAAAATCGATTGGAATAACTTTTTATTATTGTTAAGTTATCGTTTGCCTGCGACTTATAAATAAACATATCAAATGTTTTGAAACATTGCTATATAATTTCATCCATTCTCATCAGGCTGATAAGTTGGTACTAATTAATAAAATTAACATGAAGCATTATAACATTAGACACAAATGAGTACACCATTATGTAATAAATTTGTGAAGTGAATAAAAACTTATAAAGATATAATTGAAACAGGGTTTTAAAACAAGGGAGACTATTATGACATAATCTAATACAACGGCAAGCAAAGTGAAAAATCAAACTTACGCAGCACACACAATTTTTATCTCTGGCGTGTTAAGATTCGATATTTCTAAAGAATTCATTATTTTAAATTCAATCAGATTAGTACAGTTCGTCAGAAATGGAGTCACATACAGTTTTCCGCTGTATTAAATTATGTCTTAATTTACTCTTTATTACCTCGTTATAAATTATCTGCCTTAAATAATACCTGTAATTTATTATACTCGCTCAACATTTTAATTTTGTTATTTTTTGTACCAATTTTGATTTATTCATAAGTTTGATGTATCGGCCTGATGAGAATGGACGAAAATATATCGCGACATAAATATTTACCTTACAAACTATTAATAATTGTCTATAGAAAATATTTATTGATATTAAACTCTTATTCCTACTTTATAACTAATGAATACCTGAAGTGGTCTTAGGTGAGCCACAATTGCCTATGGAGTGACTCATAGTAAATAGAAGCAGCATTCGGCAATACTTGCACATTTCTATTGCAAATTGATTATTCCAGGAATGATTTCTATTAAATCGCGATTAAAAAGCAAATATATGGTGCATCATTAAGTGTTAGGTTTTCATAATTTCCAATAAATTTTGTAGATAATTACATGTTTCACTAAATATTTCAAAGCTGAAAAGCGGAGTCCGTAAACAATTCAATAGAAAGTCAACAGTTCGTAAGTTTAGCACTACTTATGATAATATTTGGATAAAAAGTGCATTAAAGTATCCACATTTGTACACTCGTGTTTCGTACAAATAGAAGTATATCAAAAACAAGCAGAATGGAAATTTCTCATCTCCGTGATGTAGACAAAAATACAGCTATTTAATCACATTGCAGAACTTTATACAGGCAAAATACAACAAAATAATTGTAAGAAAATCTACTTGAGACAGTTGAAAGTAATAAACGTATTTTTTCTGGAGATTCTAACTGTAATGATAATTTTTTATAACTGTCAGAATATTTGTGGAATTGCCTGTTTTAGGAAGCATTTTTTACATTTTTCTACATATAGAGATCTTTTTACTCTTACTAAAAATTCACAGTAGTGTCACATTAAACCAACTTTCAGTTCTAGGAAGGAATTTAGTAATTTTTTATCTTTGAACGTATTCGCAAGACTTCAATTTAATTAGTTAATGTGTTTTGTTTAAAGGAATGTGTTAGTCCCATTGTGCATAATATACAATCTTTGCCATTTGTATGTTTTTAAATCTAAACATGAGTTAGTACAGAATGTATGTATGAATTTAATGATTTTATAATTAATATAATATCTTATTAAAGGAGATCCTTTTTCCCCCTATATTTTACTTGTTTACTTAAAATGGTAGATAAATAATTTTCGATAATAAGTGTATTTGAAATAAATTATATTGAAATAAATTATAATCGTGCGTATAATTCATATTTTGTATTTTATAATTTGAAAATAATTGCATAACACTAACTTTAAAGGGAGGTCAAAAATTGGAAGTTTCTATGTACTCTAGCAAAATTCTACGTAAACTTATGAACAAATTTTTAGTCAAAATTAACATCTTGAGATTAGAAAAAACTCTAATGTACTTAATAAGAAACAAAATACAAATGTAGTGCTCATTATTTTTTATATTAGCATAATTTTAAAGAATTAATATTTTATAATACCTATTTATAAAAGCACAACATATAAATTTACTTAAAATGTGAAAAATTGGAACGAAGGTTAAAGATTCTTCATGAAAACAACTGCATAATAAATAAAATATAAGTAAGTATTTTAAAGAAAAATAAATACAAACTAAAATAAATCTGTGGTTTAACTGCGATTATATTTTAAAAATTATTAGTAACGTTAGTTCTAGATGGTTTAATGAAAAATTTATTTGAGTATTGCAGTCGGTAAGGGACAGTGTAATAAGATTAGTAACGTTAAAATTTCACATTGAAGTATAAATTAAAGAAATATGTAATCGAATTTTCTTAATAATTTGCACATAAAAAGCGTTCTTTGTTATCAGCCTATACATATATATTCCTACATTCCGTAGTATGTAATATATAAAGTATACATGATTTTGCTATTGTTACTTCATTCTGTTGTAGCAACACACGTCATGCATGGGACCCTGAGTTGGATATGTTCTCCATTGACACTCTACGTTATTCTTTGTTGTTATAAATCTGGCCAAATTATTATGAAACTTGTATGATGTACTAAATATTGAAAATATATAATTATGCGATTTCTTTAGAGTTTTTGTGCGAGTATGAAGAAAGAATGCGTTAATCTCTGGAGGAATGTGAAGGCAGATTGATAGATTGATAGGAAGTCTAGGGTTAAAATGTCAGAAGACTCTTTAAATCAGACGTGGAATGCGTGATTGTTTGTCTGGTGAGTTGGAGGAACATTGCAAGCATAGCAATTTCTATGCTATTGATTTATGGAATTTAGAATAATGATATGTATGTATTATATCTTAATTACTAAATACAATGTTTTAATGTATATTTTAAGGTTTGTCTCCATTGTATAGGTGGGTATGTATATTTCAATACGCATATAATTAGTGTGTCATTCATTTAAGGTTTGTCTCCATTGTATAGGTGGGTATGTATATTTCAATACGCATATAATAAATGTGTATCATTCATTATATTTATTCAGAACAGGAGAGAGCCGGGATGTAGAAATCTTAATGATAGATGTGATTTGTGTTAACTTCGCAATTAACATGAATCTTCATCATATAGCTAAATTTCTGATTTGTTAAACCAAAAATATTTCGAATTATAAATTGTAATCTTAATATAATTAATGACTAGAATAATTAAATCCTTAAATATTGTAATTTGAGTGACAAGCGAGATATATAAAAATCCTAACCCTATTTTTTTATTTGCTTAATAATAATACAATAACAATAACCTTAAATATACTGTTAGTAAATTAGGGATATTGTTTAAGAGTAAAATTATAAAAATCAATTCAATTTTGTATACAGTTGTATACAATATTTATTATTGTCTGAAACGTATTGTTTTGAAAAGTATAGAATGTTGATTTATTAGAAAACAACAAGCTACATAGTATTAACACAAAAGAATCAAAGCATGAGAAATATGCCAAATATAAAATTTACAAAAGCACGAAAGAACTTTCACAATGACTTTGATAGCAAACTAAAACTAAATCTAAATCTAAAGCTATATATTAATATATTTTAGATTGTTATTATAGTATCACTGAGCATTTAAAGTAGATCCACCGATTAAAAACTTAAACATTTCAACTAGAAGAATTGATGAGATGACAAATGTTCTCCGTTAATGTTCCATTTTTCATATTATTGGATGAAAATAAGTGCGTGGAGGAGCAAGACAGTTTGTAGTAAGTAGAAGAAGCACTTCGGAAAAGCACTTTCAACCATAGAAAACATTTGAGTTCTAGAGCAAGGAAGGCTTAGATTTTATGCATGTTTGTTCGAAAAAACGGTCGTAGTGGTCGATGGAACGGATATCTTTGTGCCCTGTAAAGGGGATTGAAAACATTCGAATTGAAAAGACCACTCTCATTCGCTTTTGTGACTGAAATTGAACACTCCATACTTTTAAGACTCATCTTAACATAGCTAGGAATGAATTCTTAGGGGGAGGATTTTCAGTATCACCAGTCTTTCCTGAATGAATTTCTATATACGTTTGCATGTTTGAATAAAAATCAAAAGATAAATCTGTTAAGTGCAGTTGGTCCAGATTTTTACGCTACCTTGCCTCCCAAAAGTAAAGCATACCAAAAAGTGTTTTATTTAGAATAAAGGGTGCTTTGCATCGAATAAAGGGTGCAGTAATTTTCTTCAAATCAGTTTCTTCAATGAATACAAACTGCGTTGAACGACTGGTATTAGTCTGTCATTGTCTCGCTATGGTTTTCAAAAGTCGGTTGGCTTTTTTTTTTTAAACGATATTGAAAGCTTCATTCAGTATATTGAAGAGATATCGGTGTATACGAGCACTTAGGCTCATAGGACAATAATATCCTGCTTTGGTCCGTAGTTCATGATAGAACCAGCAAATATAACCTGTATTCATCATTCATTTTAATATCGGTTTTGTTAAGAACTGAATAAATTAAGTGGGATTAAATTCTTCTTGCTTTGTTTTGCTATGAGACTTCAGATTTTGTTTTATTTGAACTAAGCGTTTCTTCCCATCTTTCGGAAATTGTTCGCTACTATTCTCCACCTATATTCAACCAGTTAATCATTGATCTTCATCCTATTTCTCTTGTCTTTGTATGATCTATTTGAGCTTCATTTATTTCATCCAATGTCAATTTCGATATCATTTATTGGGGAATGCTGAATCATCAAAATCATCATTTGTAATTACAAAATAATATATTATTCCAATTATAATATATTAAGCATTCTAATTGTATTGCACTGCCCTGCAAACTTTTCAATTCAAATTGCATATTCAATTTATATACAATCGATTGATTATTGTATCAGAAGTTGGTTATATCTAGATTCAATAATTAAATATATAAATATTAAACTATCAACAATACAGGGTTGCATTCAATATTCGTATATCAATATCGTTTGTTACCGCGAACTCGATTGATGCACTCATTTATCATGCTACAAGAATACCCAATTGTGTGAACATTTTCATATTTGCTAATTTGAATAACACCTTATAAATCAAGTATTATAAATCGATCGATCAACCTATACCTGATATATATTATTTTTGAATAATATATAAATATATTTATAGTTTTGTAAGGGCTATATGAATCCATCAATATTTAAAGTAACAATTGCATTATATTTTAAATATAAATACTGAAATATATATTATATTAATATTAAATAAGAAACATGCGGAAAACATGAAGTCATGCTATGTACCATGAAACCTTTTTCTAGCTGTAAAAAGACATCCAATTAAATAGTTTCCTCTTTAGCTGTATAGAACTTCATTTTTTGTAAGTCACGTATAGAACCAAGAGTCCATCCGAGAATAATCCCCGTATTTACTGCATATATTCACCGCTAGATATACATATATGCCAGCCCAATATGATATTCTCGTCTTATATGAGCATTACTCAAATAAATATTGAAATTGAGAAGAGAAAAAATTGGTTCTAATATAATCAAATCACGCGCTCTCTGGAAAAACGGATATCTTCGGATATGTGTATGTGTTAGTCAATATCCAAGTTTCATATACCAAAATTTGTAAAAAAATTAACGATGATATAAATAAAGTGAAAAAAAAATATGAAGATGATGAATTCAGTAATATATATATATATATATAGTGTGTGTGTGTGTGTTATGAATGCATGATTCCAGAATAATTTATATGATTAATTATATTTCAAAATTATTTGCAGGTCTCAATAATTTATCTTTATTATGTATAATTTATAATATTCGCAAAGAAAGGTATGTCAATAGTGAAAAATAAGTCGAAAGTGAAAATAAATTATAAAATACGACGGATGTACCAAGATTGTCAGGTTAAAACTGTGTGTTTGTATATTTATTTGAAAATAATCTGTTTATTTCAAGTCTTTTTTAACTGAATTCGTTTATCCAACTGGTGTCTATAAAGTCGAACGTGTAAAAGCAATATTTTTATTATTTCAGCTTGCTTTCTTGAGAAATATATAAATGTAGTAGGTACAGCTTTACTTTTAAACGCACTGAATAAATTGCTATAAAGATTTTCTTCATGGAATTATTTATCGTTATAAAATTAAATTTTAAAAATTATATAAAACTTTTAGGAACTCATCCGGTAAAACATAATTATTTTTTAATTCTTAATTCCTAATGTCGATTAAGTAATTTAAACCTACATTTTTTCGATACAATATACCGATGACAAATGAGACATATAATGTCATGTATATTTTATGGAATTACATAAATACAATTGAATATAAAAACGGTAATATAAGGATATACGTATAATGTTATTGTATTTATTATATCAAGTTATATTGTTATATAAATGTCACCTATCTCATTCTTATCATAAACTATTTTCTTATAATGCTTAAAATTTGATGAATAATGCGTGATCTATGCAATAAAAAGCATACTAATTGAATTGTTATGTCAATCGGATGCACAGCTGTAAATCTGGAAGCATAATAATCCACAGAATAATAAAACAAAACTACACTAGAAAACTGATTTCATTCCCTATATTTTGAGAAAATTTAATGGAAACTATGGCTCAGAATTTATCAATATTTTCAATTTAACAAGACTGATGAAGTCCGCGGTATGTCAGAATGCACGCCAAAATTTAAATTTTTGAAAATGTTTTAATCTTATCTATGGGGGCCTTCGAGGCACCCACCCCACCTCCAGCTTTTTTGCTATTATTTTTAAATGAAGAAATGGAACAATGTAAGATTCCGTAACTTTTGCCAAAATAAAGTATTTTGCAACGTTCACGTTATAATCATTTCTCGCACCCAAAGGAACGTGACACACCTTTAAAATGAACCCCTTTCATAAAAAATGAGCAAATCATATTTTTTGTGTAAAAATGCATGTCACTAAACTCTTCTACTCGATAAAATTATGATTCGGATATTGATTAATTCCATTTACTAATTCACGGAATACAATATAAATAATTTTTTTAAGCAAATAAGAAACAAAATTGTTGTGATGATTAAAATACTTTTGTTCCATATTTTTTAATAAAAAAATATTTTGACTATTTTTATAATAGAGTATTTTAGAAAAAATCTTATTGGGTAACAATGTGCATGCAAAGTTTCAAAACTACACTCCCTCTATTAGAAAGTTTAAAGATTATAGGGGACTCCATCCTCGGATATGTATGAGCAAAAGAGCCTGGTTTGGATAGATTTAAGATATCTGAAAGTAATAGAAAACATCAAGTATAAATTTCGAGAATTAAATCCGTTTTCCCCATAATAGTGAATTAAATAAAAAATCAACTTGTTTAAATTATTCGGTCAATATAATATATTCTCAGGTCGTGCATTCAAATTATATATAACTATTATACGAATGTTCCACAATACCTGCCGTGAATTGCAACAAATTATGTATATTCAAAATATTCCATATAAAACTCCAATTAACAATAATTCCAAATTGACTCGAGTTAACTATCAATAGTCAGTCAACCTTGTAAGATCCACACAAGATCCATACTATACCATGTAAAACCCTTTAAGATTTGTGCAAGATTGGACAAGCTGATGAAATATCTTACAATATCTTATATTGTCGTGTCAAATATCAAATCGCAATGCATGATCTTGCATGAATCGAGCAATATATTATTCCATGACATGTCAAAATTGGTCAAAAATTTCATTTCAGATTTGTCTTGATAGAGGAGTAAATTTATTATTATCATTCCGCATTACTAGCAGTTACATAAGTATACATACATACATTTAACTCTTTCAAGTCATGCGATATATCATTTAAATAATTTATAAATTGTAATCGATCAACGTTTCCGCTATTCAAATGATGACTAATTAATTTTATTAACAATATATGTTTAAAGTTATTTTTCCTGTAATTAGGATGTTCATTGATAAATCTATTTGCGTAAAATTTCTTTTATATCCCAAATTATAACAACAAATAATCATTAACACCGAGAACTGTTTTTTCAAATTAATATACCTTTATGTTTATTATTATACAAAAAATCTAATAAATAGCATTTTATAATAAATCAACAAATGTACTTTTCATTTCGTTATTCGTCTTGCAAACGGGTTTATTTTAAATATTCATGAAAATTGTTTTCCTATATGCTAACCAACCTTTATTGAGTTATTATAAAAATGTACCTATGTATGCTTATTTTCCTTTTGTTGATCGTATGGGTATGATATTATAAATCAAGACTATAAATATAAATATTCTATTTCATTTGAAAATACCCAACTGAGACATGTTCAAAATATACTTTCTACATATATTTAATATTATTTCGTTATTGAGTATGTTATCATCATTTAAAGTGAATTAAAATAGGCAGAATTAAGGGTGGAATGCTAAAACCGTCATAACTTGAGGAGCTCCTTCAAATCGTTAAGTGTTTCCTCAAAATGATTTTTAATTAATAAAAACAAGACGAATCTTTTTTAAACCGCAATGAACGTTTATTTTAAACCTCATGTGTAGTTCAGCTAGTACATTTATAATGAATTTGCTTTAGAATTGTTTCTGTTTTACATAATTATTTTTGAGTTGAAAGAGCTCCTAGAGTTAGAACGCTTTTTGCGGTTCACCCTTGTCTCTTTAACTATTTTACAATGTTGGCGTGAATAGGCTCTGAAACAGTTGAAATTATTAATTGCAAAATATAAAATCTGGATGTTATTTTATATAAATTTTTAGATCTGAGGCTGAGAAATGTCACTAGTATTAATACAATATTTGAAATGATTCTTCTACTTATAATAAAAATTTTGAAAACATGAAAAAATGGCGAATTTTTGAAGAGTAAATAAATAAATGATTTATTTAATCTGGCTGCATAATTACTATTATTTATACAAAAATTTTACATTTTTTATTAATACACTTATACATTTTTCTATTTACCTATTTAATGACATATTTATGGATTTACACTTTATGTATATAGAACATATACTTTTGTATTTAACTATTTATACACATTATTTTTTGATTTTTCAATTTTTAATCAGTTATATTTGTCAAATACACTGAAAATCTTCTGTTTATCAATTATCAAGATTTCTAATAAAAGCTGTGATATCCTCAATGATGTCAGGATAAGAATATATTTTGTCACATATAAGAGCTAATTTAACCTTCTAGCGAAGACAGCGTAGTCCAGATGCTACCGAACGAACAAACAATGTATGTATATAAACATATGTCAATAATATTTATATATAGATTTATTCTCTAAAATATTAATTGATTATTGAAAGATTTTTGGATAGATAAACATATAATATAATAATAGTTATACATTTAGAAGCACTTAAAATAAAAATAATGTCAGAAGTGCTATTACATGATATTCAGAGATTATAGATTACAACATTTGAGAGTCGTTATAACTGAATTGATGTAATTGATAGTTAATGATAACATAAATAAGTTTTTAGTTCTGATTTAAAAGAAGTAAAATCAGTGTTTTGAAGCAGACGTGGAGGCGAGACATTCCACAGGCCTGTGGCCGCTACTGAAAAGGCTCTGTCCTTCGAGTCTTTGCGATGGGGACGTGAAGTAATGGAGTAACTGACTGACGAGTATCTATGCCAGTAACTTGGATCGTTCATGTAGCAGGGTGCATTACCATTCAAAAGGCGGTGCACAAATATCAGTACTTTAAAAGAGATTCGCTTCATTACTGGTAGTCAATGGAGGGAATAAAGAAATGGGGCAGATGAAGTTCCCCAGAATGAACCGTTCACAAGTCGGGCAGCAGCATTTTGAAAATGGTGAAGTCGATTTATGTCACTTTTTGGTGAATTAACGAAGAAGGAATTGCAACAGCTCAGACGTGAGGAGACGAATGCGTTGACAAATGTTATAATTGACTCAGTTGGCAGATAACGAAGTAGTCCACGTACTTGCCTTACCAGAAATAACTTGCTTTGCGGACGGAAGCTATTTGTGCAAGAAAAGATTGTGTTTCTTCAAATATAATTCTGAGATTTCTAGCTTTATGCGTGGGAATTGTATTAACACTATTGCATTTGAATGATATACCAAGGTCATCAATGGGACGCCACGCATGCGAGATGACATTTGTCTTAGACGCATTCATTTGGAGCTTGTTCGAGACCATCCAAGTATAAATAGCTTCGAGACAAACCTCGATACGCCGAGCTGATTCTTCAGATTTTGATGAATCAAACGATAACCATATTTGAGTATCGTCGGCATACAGGTGATATTCGAGGTCAAACGACGCTATGATAACTGCTAATGGTGTTGTATATAGGCTGTAAACAGGAGTGGATCCAATACATTACCCCCCGAGGAACATTGCAGTGAAGTATATGGGTTTTTGACATGGAATTTCCAGCGCAAATACTAAATGATCTTTCAGTAAGATAATTCCGAACCCATTCTGCAGCGTTTCCTACGATACCAAACCAGCTTTTTAACATCATTGGTATAAATCTATTGTATCACCGACAGCTGACCAGATCAAGGAGTACAAGTGGTACAATGTGATTGTTGTCCATACTCATCAATATGCTATTTGATACGTGCAAAAGAGCAGTTTCAACACTATGCTGGGCGCGATACGCTGATTGATGTTGACAGTAAAGATCATTTTGAGACATGTGATCATGTAAGTGGGACGCAACAATTCCTTCTGTAGTCTTACCATAAATGATAAGTTTGATACTGGTCTATAGTTGTTCAGGATGTTTTTATCGAGAGTCGACTTCTTCAATAATGGTATTATTAGAGCGCTCTTATAACGCAGTGGGAATTTTTTTCTTCGAAAACTGATTTATTCACAATAACAGTGATACATGCCTGGGGTCAATTCAGCTAAACAAGAAAATAGAAGATAACGTATGGAAGATCTTACTTATTGAACAATGTTAACTTTCCTAAAATAAAGTCTTAAACTTTAACGCTATATTCACTATTGTAAAGCCAAATGGATGATCACGTGACAACATCCAAAGGGGAGGTCACGTGACAATAAACTAACTGCCGGGCACCCTTTTGGGGAAAAAATGATTTAAACTTGCTTTTTTTATACAAAATGCATATCTCTATCAAAACTAACAAAACTCTGATTCGAGTATTGATTAATTTCATGACGTAATACTCCACAAAGTACAATAATAATAAGTTTTTCTTGCAGGAAACATGAACATTTTCGTAATTCAAATATGATTTATTTTTGATAAAAGGATAGAAATGTTTATTCTTACCTAATTTTTTATTTTTTTATATTTTACTTTATTATTTTCAATGGAAAATAGTAGAAAATATGTTTATTTAAACACATGGTGGAAAGTTTTAAAACTCTACTTTATTAAGAAGTTTATAAATTGTAGAGCGGGCTTATAAAGTGCTCCCTCTCCCCTCCCCCCCCCCCCATATGAATACGCAAAGAAGTCTGGTGTGTATAGAGTTAACAGCTACATATCAAGAGAGATGTAAAAAGTGAATTTCAAAAAAATTTACATTGAAAAAGATTATTATCTTGTTAAGATAATTTTGTATCAACTAATTTTATAGCGTGTTTCATCCTTACACTAATGATTTAGACATATAAGTGTATAGGCACACACTCGTAATAAACATGTGGGTGAAGATGTTTTATGTACATCATGAAGCTAAATAAATGATATATAAAAATATGTCATAAAGTATTTATTTGTAAATATTAATATTAATTATAATTTAAACATTACTTTCATTGAAAGTTACATTAATAACAAACATATAATACTCATTCATAAGTACATTTGAAATACAAATTTAAAATTTAAATTTGATTTGAAATATATTTTAAGCATAAAATATAAATATATATTCCAGCTCGTAGGCATTTCTTAAACAACCTGTATAAATATAATGAATATTATTTTCTGCAAATAAGTTAAATTTATATTTTGTGATTCAAATCTTAATAACAAATAGGTAAACAGTTCAATGGTTTCTTATTTGCTTTTTTCATTGTTAATACTGTTGAAACGGTTGTTTTTATAATATGAAAACAACAAGCATAATTCTAAAAATTTATTAAAAAGTATTGAACGTTAAGACTCAAAAAGTAAATGTAATAAAATATAAAGTATACAAGTATTTGATGACATACTATCCTTTCCGAGAATATGTTTACTTTTATTCATATGTTTATCAATAGTAATTTTGTAATAATCTTCATCAACTTTATATAAATGATAACATTTTGTTCTTTCAGTCCATCTACATCTGTTCAAATGAAGATGCTTGAAATGTGGTCTTGATTAACGACCACTATATCCATAAGTGGGAGCATTTTTGAAACAGTCGGAGTACATGGTTGCGGGATTCATTGCATTTAACCTCAACCACCCAGCCAGTTATGGAGGTGGCCATTGAACTGCTCGAACAATATTTAGGGTTAAAACTCAAGAACAAAACCCATTTGTACAAAAAGATTTACAACTTTGCCACTTTTAGAAACTTTTACTTCCATTTATATATTTCATTTACTCCTTTAAGACGCTTACCACTTTTAGAGACTTTTCTTTCATTTATATACTCCATTTACCACTTTAAGACGCTTACCACTTTTAGAGACTTTTCTTTCATTTATATACTTCATTTACTCCTTTAAGACGCTTACCACTTTTAGAGACTTTTACTTCTATTTATATACTTCATTTACTCCTTTAAGACGCTTACCACTTTACCACTTTTAGAGACTTATACTTCCATTTATATACTTCATTTACTCCTTTAAGACGCTTACCACTTTTCCATTTTTAGAGACATATACTTCCATTTACCACTTTAAGACGCTTACCACTTTACCATTTTTAGAGACTTTTACTTCCATTTATATACTCCATTTACCACTTTAAGACGCTTACCACTTTACCACTTTTAGAGACTTTTACTTCCATTTTATGGCGGCCGAGGAGGTCCAGTATGGTTTACCTGGTAAATCTCTAAGAATTGCCACTCAAAACGAGGTATACGT
>JAYRBW010142133.1:51995-63436 GCA_036023295.1 Invenusta paracnida | reverse complement strand
TATAATGACGAAGATTTACAATGCAATGCATATGAAATCAATAAGAGTCAATACTCTATGTATTACTCTATGATTCAAACAAAATTACCCTCATTTCAATTTAGGTCCAGTTACACAGATGATTGTTTTATTGTTTGCTTCTGAGATTAATCCACCAAAGAAATATAGTAAGATAGTGACCTATTGATTTCAGAAAATTGGTGCTATAATTATTATAACTTTATAAATACATTAAAACTTTAGTGCATTTACACTCTTATTTCGATCATTGGTTATTCTAATATTATGTTTCATTATTTAAATACGCATTTAATAAAAGTAGAAATACTTAAATTGATATATTCTTGTTTTTAAATTAATTATAATTGAATTAAATGTGAATATTAATTCCAATAACTAAAAATTTTATATTACATATAATATATCCTTATACATTGCAACTGTTGTTTTCTCCTTTAATTAAATTAAAAATAAATTCAACATAAAGCGTGAAAGCCCTTTAAAATTTCGAAAACTTACTGCTTCTATTCCACTTTTATTTCTATGACTCATATTTGTATCTGCCACCCCCTTCAGGAACCAGAAGTTCTTTCCGCAGTGGACGTGGAACGCGACCTCGAAGGTGTCATCCGTCCCGCTACTCGGCCTGGGAAAGCGGGCTGTCTGCGCTATATGAACCCCCAGGAGCGGGAGACTTCGGTCCCTGTGGCAGAAGACCAGACAGCACTACTCAAACGTAGAGGGGTCACTGTTATGTCACCCAGCGACAAACTTATGCGCTGGGTTCATCTAGGCTTTCAGGGGGCACTCCTCACGCACTTTTTGGAGCCAATATTTGTTTATAGCATACAGGTGAGATAGGAAAAATGCTTTTGTGACTTATAACTAATTGTCGAAAATATTTAATGAAGTGGAAGTGTTATCTCATGCCGTATTCCACAATATGAATGCTTGTGTGATCATGAATGAATGAGTTCTAGTATGCATATTATTATGGGTGCCTGATTAAGTTCTCGCATGATGCTGCATAGTATCATTTTGCGGCGACAGTACAGAAGTGATATGACATGGTATATGCTCTGACCAGATATGATGAATTTGGATAGAATTATTTAAATTTTAATATTGTCTTAAAAAATATAGTTTTTGTGAAGGAGACATTTGACCCAATCTCTGCCAGAAATGTGAGAGAATGTAGAAAGAATTCTAAAATTAAAAATGTTTAGATGAAAATCAGAGGAGAAGTGCTTCATTATTTCGTTTGGCGAGTTAGAACAATATGCCTAAAATTCGTAGCAAACTAATTTACAGGGCCTAAAATATGATAGATATAGCTATTGGATTAAAGTAATTTAATGACTAAATATATTGTTTTAATATGTTCCTAAATTATATCTTTGTTGCATTTCGATCCTCGAGAATAATTACAATATTAGATATATTTGTGGGGGTGACAGCTGGAGCCGGAATTTCTAACGCTAGATTTAATCAATGCTACTTTTTTTACTTTATTGATTATTATTATAGGAAAACATTTATTTGTTTAACACTGCATGAAAACTGCGCAATAATGTTTGCGTAGGAACTAACGGGTCGTAATATTTATCACGAATATAAATATGTATGTATGTGTCATCATTATTGGCTTTTTAAAACATAGATTTCCGTTCTTTCATTATACTTTCTAATATAATTTATTTCCAGCAATCTTGTATTTTATATTATATATATTTAATCTGAGGCAGTTCTACTATTTCTACTTTTTATCGATTTAGGTTGGGTGCAACTATCACCATGGTCACTTTTCTCGAGCATTACTGGGACGAATTCCACTCGCAAAGCTCCAGGTAATGCCACCACTGTATAGACCTGTGAATCACGGAGATCCTTTCCTGGCTAGAACCACTAAAGTTCAAACCTACAATAAAATGGAACGATCTGTTAGGTATGTAAAATTCTTTCTTTCTTTTAAACTTTCTTTTTACATTTTGTTTTACTCATACACGTTCACCCTACCAATAAATTAAAAAAAATATAGTAAAAGTAATTCTGGTTGTATTAGTAGCACATTTGAATTGTTTATAATGACTAATAAAGCTTGTTTCCAGTTTTTAAATATGTTTTGCAACATGTATTCATTCTCTTATTCAGCATTTTTTTAAGTATAAACTTCGCTGTATAAGAATGATCCTTAGTAATTTTTGTTTTCAATAGAAAATTATAAAAATCCTTTATTGATTTCTTGTATTTGTGCTGATATTATCTTGTGCATTCATGCATATAATTATTGATAAAATAAATTTGCCGCTAACGATTTGCGAGTTTCGTTAATAAATTTTACTATCTATTAATAATTGTTGTAATAATATTATTATACCTAGTTGTTGTAAACTGCGTATTTGTATTGGAAAAGTAAAACATTTGATTTCATATTTATTATGTTTCATTTCTGTACTGTTTTTTAACAGTAATCTAGTACCTTTAATCTAAATTTAGTTGGAACTGGTTCCTGGACGTGAGTAATCAGGGTCTGGAAGTAGTGGACACTACCACCGGTCTCACCCACCGATCCTCGCCCTACAAACCACCTGGATCTGACCCCGGTGAGGACATCCCATCTCGACTCTCGATGGTCTGTATGATCCAGCGCTATTCAAGGCTCCATGAACTTGCTAGCAATTACTTTGCCTTTCGACCGGTTCATGGCCGTGCAAGTAAGTTATTTTTCGCTACTTTCCATCGCGAATAAAAGTCCTAAACCACATAATTCTGCTTTATTGTTTTTACTTGATATAAGATATATTTCATTTATTTTTCTGCTACTTATATTTTTTAAGTAGTAGAAAATATATCTTTACTACAGTTATCAGATTTGGATCATTTATATTGCCGATAAACCATTTCGATGTCTATGAATCTATTGAATCTATTAATCTATTATATATGTATACAATCTTTGACATAATATGTATATATACAACATAATATGACAATCTATGTCTAAAAATATACTAAGAAAATAGAAATGAGTAAAATATAATAATTTTTCTAGGCTTTTTGAAGAGTAGTTGGAGTACTTCGTTTATTGGAGTACATATTAAGATTAATTTCAGGATTCTTATATTTATATGTGATAGTAATAAGATAGTATTATTTTTAATTTTATCTACATATATTATTTCATACATTAAATATGTAAAATATATTTATTACAAGAGGCAATAAACCTTGAGAAAATTCTATAAACTAAATTAGCGTTAATGCAGTCTATTGTCAATTACTTTTTATTTGAAAATTGATCAACAATCTTATACATTATTCTAAATAATATAATATGTTGAAGTTCTTTATATATGATTGTATGTCTAATTGTTATATACATAATATTCATGGAGGTTATTGTCTAGTTACCCGCTACTTCGCATTTATAACCTATTTTATTACATTGCCTGGACAATATAACCAAGTTACAAAGTTTACAAACAAATTTCACGCAGTTCAACTTCTGCACTTCGTTCCATTTATTTTAGTATTTTTCCATTTTGTCTGGTGTAGCGGGTAGACAGGAATAAACCTCTTGGTCAGTTTTGTTATCCCGAGAAAGCTTTTTTTATCATTTTAACTATTTAATTAAATTTCCTCTCGTATAAATCGCTAAATTTTAATTGTTATCAATCATAAAAAATTAAACGTTCCGTTTTATTATTTGACATATTTGTGGCCAATTTAAAAGAATTTGAATAATTCTAAATGTATATTGTTTTATAGTAAGTATTTACATTATATTGTGATTTTACTTATCTACTGTAGTCTATGTGGGTACTTACTATAAATAGATTTACAAGTTATGAGCTTACTAAACATCGCTAAACATTTCACTAATTGAATGTATGTACTTGCGCTAATTGATAAATAAAACTTTTTGAATGGTATAAACCATAGAAATGGATCAATAACAACTAGAAGGGAAATTGTCCATCTGCGTAATGTAGACACACAGCACCAAACGATTTCAATTATAATACAAACTGTTGTGTTGTACACCCCCTTACAAGTAAAAACGCCGCCCCCTATAAATTTTATGTTTTTTCGATTATTATGAAAAATTTACATTACTTTATTTGTGCAATTAAATTAGTAGAATTAACATGTAAAGAACATAAATAATGATCACAACATGTAATAAACGTAAATAATGAATGATAAACACAATGAAATAATAATGAATAACTGTAATGAATACAATAAATCTCAGTATTTAATGGTTCCGCCACGTCCTGCGATCACAAGTTGACAGCGTCTTGGCATTGAGTCCAGGAGGTGGTTGATTTGCTCTTGAGGGACTGCTTGCCCCACTTGCTGAGCTGCTTCCCATAGGCCATTGAGTCCACACACCTCCATGCTGTTGATCTCCCGCTGTATATTCGCCCACAAGTTCTCAATAGAGTTGAGATCGGGCGATTGGGCAGGTCAAGACATCACAGCGATGTTGTTCTCCCAAAGAAGGCTCGTGTTCTCCTGGCGGTGTGGCTGGTAGCATTATCCTGTTGAAACAAGCCAGACTTCAGAAGGCGATTCTTCACTGTCATGAGGCTGGCATTGACACCATGCTCCAAAAACCATCTTGGACGAAGTTGACGGGCTACAAGGCGTGGGTTGCCTAAAGACATGTGGATCAGAATACGGTCTTGCCTTGGTGTTGAGACGCGAGGATGACCAGTCCTAGGAAGGTCAGCTACACTGTTGGTCCGCAGGTGTTTGGCCAGGAGTCTCATGGATGATGCGCCGGTCGACATAAAATAGTTACACTTACAATAGGCCTCAAATAAACTGCACAAGCAGCTGACATGTTGATTAGAGTGATGGAACTAATTTATTTTCATGTTTATATATATCGTTAAAAGGTTATGTAATTGCACAAATAGAGCTAATTAGTATTTTTTTAATGTAAACTTTTCATTATAATCGAAAAAAATAAAAATCTATAGGGGGCGGTGTTTTTACTTGTCGGCGTTGTATAACATCCTATTCTTATTGTAAACTCTATGCGGAAGTATCGATTGCTTCGAAACAGCGCTTATAGGTATAGGCGAGATATAAGGAGAATTTTAAAATCAGAAATACTAACTGATCCAAGCATATCTTATGGGGACACTGTCGAGACTTTACTCGTAAAATTTTCTGCAGATTCTAACAGTGAAAGCCATTTTTCAATAGCTGCTCGAATAACCGAGCTATTCCGAGTTTTAGGAAATCTTTGCTATCTATCAAATATTAAAAATAGGCCTTTTTGCCCCGAGTAAGAGTTCTCGGTGATGCCGCGTTTTAAACAAAATTTCTGTTCTAGCGTTGTTTATTTATTTCTATGGTATAAACGCTTTCCTCATAGAGAATTTTTAGTTAGTAATTTGATAGTTTTTTTCACGATGGTTTTACGTATTGTAAAACTAGATTTAAGTTTAGTAGGTTTTGTTGCATAATGTTTCATAGAAAATACTATTTTGGAACACCCACGTTCTTAAACTGTTGGATAAATCTTGAAAATAATAAAATAAAATCTATATTTTTAGATTCAATTGACAATATCATGAAAATACGACGACACACTTATACTATAATAAAATACTTTACTTTAAAGCTACTTCAGGAATGTTTTTCTTTATATGGTTACCATTTGAGGTACCTAATTGATATTGGGTGTATATTTATTTTTATAGTATACCTTAAACGTGTTACTATTTATAATAGGCTTATTATATATATCATAACAGGGGCGGCCACATTCTCTCTCTATAATGAAGTGTTACTATTTGATTAGACTTTTTTTTAAATCACATTAGATTTTAAAATTGTGTAAATTTGGGTTTGTTATAATTTTCACTGCACAGTTTTGCGTATATGTTTATATAATGCTCGTGTCGAGCTATTTTCCAATTCAATTTTCAGTATATAATAGTTCAACGGCAGAAATGTTTTTAAACTATTTTTTTATGTCTGCTATTCACAGGGGAACTTCGACTTATTTGGGAGAACTCAGAACCGAGCTACTACAACTTAAAACAGCTCGCCTTGTCTTATCAGCAAGCCAAGGCGGTGTTGATCTCTGCTCTGGATGATCTTAGCTTCGGTCACTGGCCCTCTAACGCCAAGTGTCAGATGTTTTCATTGGAGCAATATCTGGACGAGGACGAAGAAGCCGACTACCCAGAGGAAGAGGACTAAGAAGAAAAGGGCTCCTTTTAGATACTGAATGTGTCCAGCTGTTCTAAGAAATTATTCAGATTCATTATCTATAGTTTTTTATGTATCATAGTGTTCCATTTTGCCATTGTGCTGCCATTTCAGAATCACTGTTTATAATTGTGTATAATGTTTTATACTACTACAATCATACATTAGGTATACAAAGTTGTGAAAGTCCGTCTATCTAAATTGCTAAATAATTGTGCTCCTCCTCCTGCTGTTGTAATATTGTCTAATCCACCATTTTTGTAGACAAAATTTAAACAAAAACATGACTGCTTTATATCATGCAAATTATATTTAGCTCGTCTATTATACTTGTATTTGTCCCTACTATAAATCCTATTTACTCATTGTCCATAATTAACTTATTTTAATGTTGGTACGCTGAAGATGAAATATACCATTTTATATTGTTTGCTAAAAAATAATACTTGCTTTCATTTATTAGTCAATGGGTATTAAATATTTGTAGTAGTTATATCTTATACAATAGTTACACCTTATTGAACATATTCGGATTCACTTATTGAAAACTTATATTTTTTGATTTTATTGTATTAAAAGCTGATTGGTAAATATAGGGTAAATTGGCTACCGTTTTTTAATTACATTTATTACGGATCCAAGTAATGTATCAAGTAAAAATTAAGAATAAAATGAAAAATACCAATAAATAATTAATTAAACATTAAAACAAACATATATTTTGTAAATTTTTCTAAGTATTAAATTATTGTTTAATAGCTATTAATCAATTGTTTATATTGTATCAATTTCTTACAAAAATAAACACTATCATTATTTTTCACATGAAGCTTGTATAATATTATATGTATATATACTTAAACAACATAAAATAATTATAATAAATTAAAATATTTGTCGCTTACTACTAAAAGTGATATAGTTCTCTTTAACAGCTAATATAAGATGGTCAGATTTAATAATACCGTTTTAAATGGTGTCAAGAAAACTTCAAAATATTTTTAAACCAAGGAAATCTAAATAATAAGTAACTACGTGTTGTAAACTTTTAAGCATTCTAACTTAATTGAAATATTCTTAATAGTCATTACAAAATTACTGATGAGAATATTTTTTACCTAATTTTAATCCTTCACAATTTGATTTTGGACCAAATTATACTTTAAAATAATATTTTCTTGACTATTTTAAATCGTATACTTTATAATTAGCTCCTGTTATCTGCATATTTGTTCAAACATTAATTTCATTTTTTTTACAGTAAGACTCCATCTCTATTTAATGTCACTTGCAAATTTGATATTTAGATCTTGTTAACTTTTAAATAGATTGTTCTCATGTGTACTAAGCTTATTTTTCTGATTTGTATAGATATGTTTACACTTGTGTGTAAATAATATATGTGTTTATGACATATATAGCTGTCTCAATTGTTTATTTTTCAGTACATAATACTTATAACTATATAGATCTGAATCTCAATGATCTGCATAATAGCAATGTTATGTGTTGGAAGACTAAAAGAGACTAACTTACCTATATAGAAGCTAATCATCGATTAATTGTTCAATTAAGGTGTGTATTACAGAACTTAAATACATTCTTTGGAGCTCAATTTCAGTGACCTTAATAGGTAGTATTATAGTTATCGTATATACAATCTGGGGACCACATTAATTATAATATGTTTAAATATATGCCTAGTGATGATGTTGTAAAAATGATTAAATATACATCTGTTTTTAACAAAATGCACACTATAATAGCCATCGTCCATGTTCTCATTGTGTTATGTGCGCACAGTGACGGTTGTGGGTTGCTGGTATGTATATTATTTATTTGCTTAGCAAATGGTTAACGGCCGATCTCTAGATTTTAACAAATGATCGAGACTAATTACGCGTCTATAGCTGCATTCCTGTATAATGTGCCTACTCTAAAATTGCACAGCTTTTTACATTGTGCATACAAGCACACTATAATTATATTATAACTTCTAAAGTATAAATTTCTAGATCCAAATAAAAGAATATTTTTTTATTAAGCTGTTTAAATAGGGATAAAACGTACAAGTCTACATCAGAAAGTTAAATAATAATATTATAAATATTTATTATATACTGTCTATATATACCTTAATTGTACATACCTACTTAAAAAGAGTATTCACTGTGTATAAATTTATATGTAGCCAGATTAGACTTCTAGCAGTAATTCAGTTATCTGAAACGGTCAAACGTAAATTATGAATTAAAAATAGTTGAGATTTGAAAGGACACATATTATACAAGGATATTAAAACAATTTCGCGCCACTTTGAATAATATATAATAACTTCAATATGGTAGCAAGCCAAGAAGAGTGGGAATGCAACAACAGTCTTTCAGGCTTGCAGCTGAGTGACTATGTGACCCCATTAATGAATAATAATGACCCGTCGCTCATAATTGCATTGAGTGGAGTCCAAGCACGAATCTATATTGAGCGGAAAGAAAGAGAATCAGCGTTCCTAAAACTATTATTATAATATAATTGAATGTTGCCTGTGTGAACCAAATTTGTTGAAAGGTGAAAATGTGGCAACGAGAGATAACAACCAATACTCCATTTTTAGTTGAATCAGGTCTCCGTATCCATGTGATTTAATTGTCGTTATCACCACGATTTATTTTACTTCAAACAAAAAATTTCTGCTAAATTGTTTAAGTCACACTTTTTAAATACATAAGACAATTTAAATCGCATATTCAGTAAAAAGTTATTTTTGAGATTGTCTTCTCAATTGTACATTGATTTTTCACTACAGAAATAGCGTTAAAATGCATGTGTGAATGCAACATTTAGTCTATTTGCTTACGAAACCATTAAATTATATTTTCTCGAGAATACCTAGATCATTTTAATAATATGGACAGTGTAAAAATATCACTTAGTAATGCAAACATATGTATTCTAAATATGTACATATAAAACAATCTTTATTATATTAAAAAGAATTCTACAAGGCTTATTTGAAAGAGTTTTATATACGGGAATTAATTGTTTTTCAAAAATTATCGCGGAGTATTTATAATCAAAAATGAAATTGTCACATTATATTTATAAATCAAAATATAAAACATGTTTTATCACTCGAAATGACTTTTTCAATGTCATAATATTTAATGTTTTAAAGAATAAAGCTAAATCAGATATTATATGGTGATAAAACATAAGATATACTTAAAAACAAATTATCTTCATAGGTATACGTTAGTATTAATAATAATTTAACTGAAATAAATTTAACAGAAATTACAACCCACTTTTATAAACATATATGAACAAATATGAAAAGTTTCACTTTAAATGCCAATTTTTAAAGTTTAGGTTTCATAACATTAATAAATGTGCAGAAATATCAAAATTTATGGTCTGATGTTGATACATCGAAATGCTTAGTAAAATTTGATAATTAATATATGAACGCTATTAAAATCTTTATATTCTAGGAAATTATACTCAAATTAATTATTAAGCTAAATGTATTTATCCCATTAATGAAATTATAGAGTAGTCAAATAAACATATGATATAGATATTATATATATGACTCTCGATTTATATATTTAATGATTATAGATGGTAGTTTGTCAATTGAAAGCATTTAAAGTTTTAAAGTTTAGAAATATATACCACAAGCAAATTATCATGCATTAAATATATACAAACCGCTACATACAAGCACATATAATAATATATAGATATTAGATTTAGATACTACATGGTTATTGCCAATTAAATAATAACTTCCCATATCAAATGATATCATGTCCATTCGGTACGGAATATATTATGCAACCGGGCATGTCACATCTTTCCTGTCAAATGGACTTTTACAGCTGACATGCGATGTGTAAATTGCAATGCCAAATATATAGAAAAGTTTGCAAACATTTTCTAATTGACCGGACAAATGCCATGCCGCTTTCTATTTGTCATGCGGGCCATTAGGAATATAAGTCAATTCGTTTTTGACGGTGAGACAGGTATAAACCTGTATGTACATATATTCAATGTACATATATATTCAATTTTTCCTATTAATAAATTATCACACAAATGTGATATTATTTGTCATTATGATATTTATTTATCATTTGATATTATTTGACACAAATGTCATTATTATTAAACTTTAAAATGTATTTATTTTGATAAGCACACATTTAAATGTTTTAAGATATACAATTAGTAACATTTTCTTAAACAAAATTTTTTCTTATTATATATTATACTCTTTTCACTTGTAATTCTATCTAAATTTATCGGAATAATGATTTAGAAAGGCGTAATATATTTGTTGCTTAACTATTTGTGAAATTAATTATAATTATAATTTCCATTTATTTATACTCAAAGTACTTCTATATTTTTAGAAGGAATATTAAGGGACTTAAACAGTTTCTTATGTTAAAGTCTAACTTTCTTAATTAACCAAATATATGTAGTTTAATAGAGTCCTTCATTTTCCTATAAGCTGAATATGCTTAAGATTATTCTTAGCGTAAAGTTTTACACATAGAAATTCAATTTGTCCAATAAACATTATCATTTTTGTTTTGAAAATATCTTTAAAATGTAGTGAGAACTATACTGCATTATTATAAAAAATACTACCTCCCACTAAGCCGTTCAAAGCAGTTAAGCTGTTAAAACATCAAACAAAGTTAAGACACTCTTAAAGTTAAGCAAGGCAACTAGGCGTTAACCCAGAACATACCGTGAGCGAGAGAGAGTCCTTTAAGACGATCATTTGATGTGATTTTCAAATGAACAAAGGGAGCAATATATATAAACTTCCTTGACATTTCCTAGAACTCAGTTTCACAACTTTTAACGCTATGTTAGCTTATGTGCACCAAAGTAGGTGGTCATGTGATCATGTTTTAAAATGACCTTCTATTAGTTCATCGTATCATTATTTTTACCCTCGTCATAAATATCTATGCACTAGACTATAATTCAACCTAGGTTTCTATTAAAATTTATTTCCTAAGACATCTATGTTCATAGAGATTAGATTGCTGTGTCAACTGTTTTCAAATTTAAATTACCTAGTATGTATCTAGCTCATAACTGTAAATCAACTAATAATGGAACCGATTAAAGACAGTTTGACATTTTATGTGGAAAGGGGGTGGGGGGGGGGGAAATGCACTTCAAATTTG